>QRFJ01004470.1:0-19186 GCA_006176705.1 Cocos nucifera
GTCAATGATCTAAATTACATAATAAATTTAGAGAGCTAATTAAAAATTTTTTTAAATTAAAAGAAAGTAATGAAACTCAGAAACCTATGTAGTCAAAAGTAATTTATCCTTAAAAAAAATTAGTTAGAACCACATAGAACAATTTGAGAAAAAATGATAATAGAGAGTTAAAAACCGGTACCTAAGAAAACTTACCTGCATCATTGAAGCCCCATGATAAAACCATTGCATCATAATACGATGAAACCATTGCATCATAATTCTACATATCAAATGGATATAGCACTTAAGGAGACAACATGAAATATTTAGGAGAATTCCAATAAATTTACTCTTGGCTTGTCATGGACAAGAATTAATTAAACACAAAGAGACCAAAAGATGGTATTGGCATCTTCAATCCTATGTATCAGCTTGGTGGGAAAAAGCAAAAAATGCTTCACTTAATTTGGGGATACATTAGAGTTCACCTTAGATGGTTCACTAGTGAGCTCGATTAATTTATGTGACTTGGAGCACTATCATTAGAGTAGTCTATAGATCAAAGAATAAAGGAGCCACAAGGATACACATAAGGATTAAGAGTAAATAAAATAGAATTCAACTGTCGGATTAACTTAAAATGCAAATTTTCTTATGAGATGGTTGTGTACATGACAGATTAAAATATGAGATTCTTTGTGCAAAATCGACATGGGATATGTGTTCAGTTTTAAATCCACACGAGATTTGCAAGTGAGGCCTAAACCTTACATAAAAGAATTTTTTTTTTTAAAAAAGTTGCAAATATATAGAAAGCTCTTTACTCTTTGGAAAGCCATCACAAATTTTTTAAAAAAATTGCAAATTCTCTCTTGACACATAATAGAAAGCCATCACAAATGCTGCTAAAAGTGCTATTGAATAGTGTTTCATGGGTTTGTTATGTAGATGGACTAGTGAGCAAAAAAAGGTACACATGCATGCACAAACACATATATGTATGTATGTACGTATGCGTGTAGATGAAGTATACATACATACATACAGGTAATACCCAGCCTAAAACCTTACCAGACCAAACTTATGAAAAAAATAAATAAAGCATTAAAATTTAAGCTAGCACGTGCTCTGCACATGCTGGATTGTGGGCTGAGGAAGTTGGGCATGGACAGAACTCCCAAAGGAGTTCTTTTCCAATCGAAAGTCCTAAAATCATCCAGAAAATCCAATCAAAGTCAATCTCCAATTCTTCCATAGAGGTCTATATAAAGGCCTCAACCTCGCCAGAGATTGGTCACCATTTGTCGTCCATTTTCTTTGTTTACTTCTTGATATACTAGCCGTTAATCTTGGTTTGACTGCCGAAAGTAAGATAAGTACTCATCAAAGACCAGGTAAATCCTTTCAATCACCTTCCCCTCAATCTTTTTTAGGTTTTAAGCTTGAATCTTTGCCAAATTTTTAGCTAAAAATTTCTTAAAATCTTAATTTTCAATTTCTCCTATTTTTGCATGGCTTTTACTTGATCTTCCAATGTCGTTTGGCCACCGCTAGTCACTGGACCTCGATCGTGGTCATCGCCAGGGCCTACTCGTCCGGCCATATATAGGTGTTGTCAGCCAGGGGAAGAAGCTTCCTTGGCATCAGGAATAAGGAGATTAGAGGATCCCCTATTCTGTTAAAGAAGAAGAAGAAGATGAAAAGGTAGAAGTGACCCCTGTTTCACCATGGAAGGGAGAAAAAAAGAAGAAAAAAAGAAAAGAAAAAAAGAAAAAGAGAGAGAGTTTCTCTCTCTTCCCTCTCTCTCAACTCTGAAGTTTGATTCCCACCTTTCTCTCTTTAGAAAGTTTACCTTCTCTCTCTAGTTTTTGTCTCTACTTTCTCTCTCTATAGATTTTCTCTCTCTAAATTTTTTTTCTCTCTAGATTTTTTTTATTTATGGATTCCTCTCTCTACAATTACATAATCTAGTAAAAGATTTCTTTCAATGATTCAGATCTTATCCAAATCATGACTTAGATCGAGATTTTTTTTCTTTACCCTAATTCTCTATTGAGGCTAAGAATATATATTTTTTAAATTATATAATCAGAGCTTTCAATGCCATCCAAACATCAGATCTAGAGATTGAGCCATGAGTCGAAAGTTGTAATGTTTGGATCAAATTGATTTAAGGGTATAAGTTCTCTTTTATCTTTGGATTTATTTTTGTACATATTCATATGCTTAAAAATTAGATTTTATACCAAAAAAATATTTAAAAAATTATTAAAACTTCATAGTACATATCTATGCATAAAAAGTAATTTAAAATATTGAATTAAGCATGGTGTCACCTCTGCATGATTACAAAATTTGAAAAGAGATGATTTTTTTATTTTAATATTACATGATTTTTGAAAAAAAATTATACTTGTTTACCTTTGCATGAATTTTTGAATAAAAATTATTTTATTGCTCTTTTGGAGAATGTGAAAATTTGAGGTGATACTATTATAAAATTAAGAATGATTATTTATGAGAATTTGGTTATGGTGAAATTATGAAAAAAAACTCTCTATTAGACTATGATCTAGATCTTGCCAATGGAACTGATCATTGGCCACACGTCAGAAACTAGTTTCTTCTGCACCTAGCCAGTCAGAGTTGATCGCTGGCGCACGCTAATGTGTCGTGTATTTATTTTCAATACTAATTTCTTTGTCTTATCATGGGGCTAATCATGGCCGTATGAATCAAAGATAGTTTTCTTCTGGACCTAACCAGTGGGACCGATCACTGGTATATGCTAATAGATTGAATGTTTTATATTTAGAGCCTAGTCTTTTCTAGACCTTGTCTTGGGGCTGATCGGGGCTGTAGTCATCGAAGGTTAAGAGATAATTTTTAAATCTTATTGTAATGCTCCTTACTGTTTGGATTCAATAGAGGTCCAATGTATAAAATTCCTTGATGATTCTTAGTAGAAATTTATCACAAATTCCATTAAAGGTGCAAATGAATGCTATATCATGGGTTTGATACATAGGCAGACTGGGCAGCATAGAAAGGTATGCATTGAGATGGATGTTTATGCAAAATGTCATTGGTTTCAGAGAGATTATGAAAATCAAACACTTCGAAATCTATTTTGAAAGGATCAGATTATTTATGCTTTTATAGTATGTAAAATAATATAAATATATGCTCCTTTGACTGAGCCGATATTTATTCCTTAAGCTTGGAAAGCAGCTAAAAGAACAGTGAACCTATCCTTTTTAAATGATTTGCCATTACCAATCTTGCTTGCTTCTATGGTAATGGCTTTTTCTACATCTGATGTGAACCGTATCTATGCTCTCGAAGTGGTGACTGATAAATAAAATTTCTTTTTAAGAACAGTAGATGTAAGAATAAATAGTAAAATTTTATAAGAATTCCAAGTCTTGGGATGACCTTGCCCGGCGATAATAACCATGGCTAACTTCGGCTAGTGAAAGGGTAAAGATTTCTGCTTAGCAAACACTTCAAAATCTATTTTGAAAGGGATTATTTATGCCAAGATCGTAGATCAGACCTTCGACTTGAACTTGTTGGCTAACCTTCCATGTTTCGATCATCAACTTTCTTAGATAACTTTGAAATCTACAAGATCTTACGGATTTCATCTAGATGAGCTTGAACGGTGATGGTAGTCTTCTAAGCAATCAAGTGTTCGAACCCGACATAACCTAACTTGATGATAGAGCCTCTCTCTGGACGAACTTCAGGTAACCTATGAAGAGTAGAGGATCTCTAAATTTTTATATCGAGAATTTTGAATATGCAGGCAAAAGGGCCATATCCTCCTTATTAGCCCTTAGACGACCCCGAGAATGGCTGAGCTTCAAACAAATGGATGAGTTGCAAGAGCATCCTAATTATCCACCCCTTGTGATCATCGATCGAGTTCTCTCATCAACTGAACTCCTCTTAATTTCCAGAGAGCCACCTAGAGGCCGAATTTCCTCCGACCTCCAATCTATCGGACTCCTCTAGCGTACACTTACTGGACTTCTCCATCAGTCTTCTTCTAGATGATCTGCTCCAATCGCACCTCTTTCGAACGATCTTTTCCAATCGCACTCCTTCCAGACGATCTTCTCCAGTCACACCTCTTTCGGACGATCTCCTCCAGTCGCATTTTCACCAGATGATTTTCTCTAGCTAAACTTATTTTAAACAAATTCCTTCTGATCAATAGATGAACTCCTTCTAGTCACTCAAGTAAGTTCCTTCCAGTCGCCCAAGCAGGCTCCTTATAGTCGAACTTCTTTCAATCGTCCAATCATTCAAGCAGGCTCCCTCCAGCTGAATTTCTTACTATCATCTAGAAGGACCTCATCCTCTACGCGAATTCAGCTCCTAACTCAAGGCAAACTGATCATTGTGTAGATAACCTCAAAGAAGTCTAAACTTCTTCAAAACTATTATGGTATGAAGCTCTTCATTATCGATAAGTGCTCCAGTCGAGCTTCAAGCATTGCTCTCTAACAGGCTAGCACGTTACGTCAACGGACACTATCCTCCATAACAAACTCCACGTGATCCTGAACAGTCCACTACTAGGCAGCTACGACAGTCATCATCAGTTTGTTACATGCTCCATCTATAAAAAAAATTATTTAGATATATTTTTTCTAAGCTCTCATTCTTCTTCTCGTTACTCTGCTCAATTTTCTGAGCACTTCATTTCCATTGGTCAGATCAGAGTTGACTTGATCGTCGAAGGATCCTATCGGAGCCACCACCCCTGACTCCAAATGAAACTTTATTTTGTAGGTCACCGATGGCGACCTCTTCTTTTCCAACTCCAGTCTGATCCGGCATCAATTAGATTCTACACCAATATGATTGGCACTAGAGGAAGGGCACATGAGCCCTTATTCTAAAAGAAGTGCTCAGTTGAATTTGTCTGCTCTTTTCTTTTAATCTCTCAAGATCCATCTCCGTTTGACCTTTTTCAGTCTCAAGAATGCCTCCAAAAAAGATGATCACTTGGAGATCCACCGCTTCTACCATCAGATCTAAGCTAAATCTACCTGCTTCAACACCATCATCGGCACTGCAACCTCCTCCACCGGTGAGAATGGTGGATCTAGAGCAATTTAACCTATTGGTGCAGCAGGTTCAGGGCCTCACCGAAATGGTGCAGGCCATGCAGCAACCTTCAGTGGCAGTTCGATCAAAAAACCTTCCATCAGGATGTCAAGAGCCAGTCCCAAGGAGGCATACTTAGGTCAGAAGATCCATCACCTCCGGAAAAAAAAAGCAGAGAGCAGAGAGCTCTTGTTTCGATCATGATTCTTCTCCAGAGGAAAACCTTCTCCATCTATAGCCAAAAATTCTTTGAGATCCACAATTGAGATCAGGCCCTCGATCAAAAACTTCAAGAAATGGATCGATGGATTGAGGAGCTCCGCCATGCTGCCCCAGCTAACCATGACAATATCTGCACTGATCCTCCTTTTCCTAGAGAATCATGCAGGAGTCGATCCCGTCGAACTTCAAGCTCCCTCAACTCGAGAGCTACGATGGGATCACTGATCCGATCGACCATCTGAAGGCCTTTCAGATCATGATGCTGCTCCATGATGCGTCAGATGCCATTTTATGCCGAGCTTTTTCATCCACTCTGAAGGAAGCAGCGAGAAACTAGTACTCGATGCAGAAGCTGAGTATGATCTTTTTCTTCGACTAAATGAGCTACTAGTTTGTAGCTCATTTTGTTAGTAGCCGACGTCCAAGATGAGGCTCCGACTCCCTCATTAACATCAAGCAGCAGGAAGGAGAGTCCATCCGAGCTTATATCAACCGCTTCAATACTGCTGCACTGAAGGTCTAAAATTTGGATCAATCCATTACCATGGTCGTACTGAAGGACAATCTTCAGAAGAATGATTTATTATTCTTCTTAAAAAAAAAGTATCCTAAAAATTTTGTTGATCTACTAGCTTGGGCTAAAGGCTATGCCCAAGCTGAAGAAGCCTTTAAACTGAAGGACGAGGAAGCCATAAGAAAGTGACAGACGGGTGAGTCTAGTAAGCCCATGATTGAAGAGAAGTCGAATGAAGTTCGACCGTGCTCTCGAACTCTTCCTGAGTGCAAGCAAGTTCAAACTCCACCTCGAGCTAGTCGTCAAAATAGCCTTGATAGAAGGGCACAAAAGAGCTCTCCTCCCAGAAGGTTTCACAACTATGCTCCCCTCAATGCTCCAAAAACTCAAGTACTAATAGAGATCAAAGACAAACTGCCAAGACTAGAGAGGATGCACACTCATCCGGATAAGCGTAATCCAAATAAGTACTGTCTCTACCATCGTGATCATAATCATGATATAGAAGAATACATCCAGCTCTAAGCTGAGATTGAAGAGCTCATTAGACGAGGTCGGCTTGGTTGATTCCTGCGACATCGGCTTGAGATAAGAGAAGATCGCCCGAGGGCACTACCATAACCAGAACCACCAAGGAGGGAGGAGCAGCAAGGAGATCGGCCACTTTTCGGCATCATCAATACCATCTTTGAGGGGCTTTGACAGGTGGAAGCTAGTGGATCTGAGGGGTCGGCTAAAAGGTGGAGGACTGAGAAACTCATTACTTTCACTGAAGAAGATGCTCAAGGGATTTAATTTTCATATAACGATGTGGTTGTAGTTTCTTTAAACATTGCAGACTATGATATACGCCATATTCTTATTGATAATGAAAGCTCTACTGATGTCTTATTTTATGATGCTTTCTTTAAAATGTTTATACCTAATAATCGACTCGGACCAATGAATTCTCCATTGGTCGGCTTCACTTGGTGATGCGGTGCCAATTGAAGGTGTGATAACTTTAAGTTATGGCTACAGGATGATATCCGAGATAGTCCAGGGTGTAAGTGGATTTTTTGATAGTAAGAGCTCTCCATCTGCTTATAATGCAAAATTCTTGGCTGATCTGGCCTAAATACGCTTCAGGACAGTAGTGTCCATCCTACTAATTTAAAGATAAAGTTTCCAATAAATTATGGGATCGAAGAACTCAGGGGAGACCAAGCTTTGGCGAGACATTGCTACTCAATTGCCATGCAAAGAGGTGAGCAGTCTTGACCCTTACCCAGTTGATGGGTTGGATGTCCGGGATGATCTTATAGAAGAATGGAGAGAACCCATGAAAGATCTTGTCTCCATCTCCTTTGGATGATGAAAACAAAGATCCATACTGTACAGATTAGGCTCTAATCTTGAAAGAGGAGATACGAGAATAGCTCATCAAGTTTCCTATGGAGAAATATGGATGTTTTTGCTTGGATCCCTGCAGACATGCTAGGAATTAATGCCAAAGTCATGGAACACCGTCTGACTATTGATCCCAAATATTGGCCAGTGAAAGAAAAGGTGCACAGCCATGCCCTAGAGAGACAAAAGACAATTGCAGAAGAAGTCGACAAGCTTCTTAAGATTGGATTCATCCGAGAAGTCTCCTATCTGTACTAGGATCTTTAATATGGTCCTTGTCAAGAAGATGAATGGCAAGTGGAGGATGTGCATAGACTTCAAAAAGTTGAACAAGACCTATCCGAAAGATAGTTATCCCTTATCCAGAATTGATCAACTGGTGGATGCGACCTCGGGCATAAGCTCCTCACCTTCATGGATGCCTTCTTCGGCTACAACCAAATTCGGATGGCACCAGAGGATGAGGAGAAAATCACTTTTATTACTGATCCGTGGTCTTTATTGTTATAGGATTGTGCCCTTTGGGCTCAAAAATGCAGGAGCAACATATCAGTGCCTCGTCAATAAGATCTTTAAGAAGTAGATCGATCGTAATATGAAGATTTATGTAGATGACATGCTTGTCAAGAGTCAAACTTCGATAAATCACATAGCTGATCTTGAGGAGACCTTCAGCATCCTCTGAAAGTACAAGATAAAGCTGAACCAAATCAAGTATGCTTTCAATGTGACCTCAAAAAAGTTCTTAAGGTTTATGGTATCAAGATGCGGGATTGAGGCTAATCTGAAGAAGATTTGGGCTATCCAAGAGATGACTGCTCCAAAGTCAATAAAAAAAGTTCAGTGCTTAACGAGGAAGGTAGCAGCTCTGAATTGCTTTATCTCGAAGTCAATCGAATGGTGTATGTCCTTCTTTCGAAGTTTTCAAGCAACCAAAGAATATCTACTAGATCGCAGTATCGGCAAGCATTCGAAGAACTCAAAAGCTACCTCGGCTCACCTCCCCTATTGGCCAAGCCCGAACCTAGTGAAAAACTATTTCTATACCTGGCAGTCTCCTCAGCGGCTCTTACGATAGTTCTCGTCAAAGAAGAAGCAAAAGTGTAGTGGCCAATCTGCTACATAAGTCAAGTATTGAGGAACACTGAAACTAGGTACACTAAGTTAGAAAAACTAACTTATGCTCTACTGATTGCAGTCCGGAGACTTCGATCTTATTTTCAGGAAAACATCATAACTCTCCTCATCGATCAATCAATCAAGATAGTTCTTTCACTGAACAGATACCTCTAGAAGAATTGCAAAATAAGCAATTATTTTCAGCAATCTCGATCATAAATTAAAGCTTAAATACTGATGGATTTCTTAGTGGAATACACTATCCTAGATGAGGCCGAACTGGAATAGAGTGAGGTCAGCATTCTATGGTTATAGTTGAGCTCCTCTGAAGAAAAGACTAACCTTCCTGAAGGCCTCTGAGCCCTATATGTGGATGGCTCATCCAATGCTTCGGGCATAGATGCTGGATTGATCCTAGTGAACCTGGAGGGAGTCATCACTGAATATGCACTGCACTTCGAGTTTCCTGCAACAAACAATGGGGCCAAATATAAAGCTCTGATAGCTGGATTAAGCATAGCCAAGAAATTGGAAGCTGACCAACTCCAAGTATATAATAATTTTTAATTGATAGTCGGACAAGTTAGTGACAGTTATAAAGCTCGAGAGAAAAGTATGATAAAGTATCTCGAGAAAGTGAAGAATTTGAACTCTGATCCTTCAAAAATTCTTAGCATTCGATAGATTTTAAGAGTAGAAAATATCAGAGCCAAACTTCTCTCTAAATTGGCCACACTAGCTCCAACTGAAACTACCTAAGAAAGTCTTCTTCGAAGTCCTAAAATGTCCGAGTTTGGAAATAACCGCAGTCTATGATGTAGGTTGAGCATGAGCCGAAGCTAGGATTGATCCACTAGTCACTTACCTCAAAGATGGAGTCCTACCTCATGATCCAAAAGAAGCTCAAAAATTAAGAAATCAGACCTTCCTGGTATGTTCTCTATGAAGGCAAATTATACAAAAGGTCATATTCACTACTACTCTTAAAATATCTCTGACCTTCCGAAGCCGATTTTGCATTATGAAAAGTATATGAAAAAATCTATGAGAGTCATTTAGGAGCTTGATCTTTATCTCACAAGCTGCTTTGACAAGGTTATTACTGATCGACCTTATATCGGGATTCTCTAGGACTATAGTTAGAAAGTATGAACCATTGTTAGAGAAATGCTAGTATTCAAAGACAGCCAGTCTCCGAGCTTACCCCCTTGAGTGCCCTTTGGCCATTTGCACAATGGGGATGGATATACTCGACCCTTCCTAATGACATTCGAACAACGAAAGTTTCTTTTGGTTATAATTGACTACTTTACCAAATAAATCAAGGCTGAACCCCTGGCTAAAATTACTGAAGCCAAAGTACAGGACTTCATTTGGAAGTCTATTATTTATATATTTAGCTTACCTCGGATCCTCATAATAGATAATGGATGATAGTTTACTGGAGCAAAATTTATCGAGTTCTGTAAAGATTTGAACATATCTCATAATTTTACATCAGTAGCTCATCCACAGACAAACGACGAGGTCGAGATAACCAACAGAATCCTGCTATATGGAATCAAAGCAAGACTTGAGAAGGCTAAAGAGACTTGGATAAATGAACTCTATCATGTACTCTGGCATACCGAACTATCCAAAGATTGCCAACTAGGGAGACTCCATTCATCTTGGCCTTCGGGATGAAAGTTGTCATCCTAATAGAGCTTAAACATCCGTCAGCATGAGTTATGGCATTTAATGAGCAGCAGAACTCACAAGATCTTAGGAGTAATCTTGACTTGTTGGAAGAAAAAAGAAAAGAAGCTCGAGTTCAGATGGTGGCTTACAAGTAGAAAGTAGCTCGCTACTACAACTCAAGGGTTAGAGGCAAAGTATTCAAAATGGGAGACCTGGTACTTCGATGAGTGCTATTTCTCGCAACCTCAGAACCAAGAAAAGCTCGCTCTAAATTGGGAAGGCCCGTATGAAGACAAGGAGGTTGTTCGGTCTAGAACTTATTACTTGAAGGAGCTCGGAGGAACAACACTCCCGCGACCCTAAAATTTGGAGAATTTATGGACGTATTACTAGTAATTTTACTTTAATAAATTTCTCTTTTTTTAATGTCTCTATCTTTCGGTATAAAATTATATAATGATAGAAAACAACTCAAACGAACTTCATTCATAAATGAAGATGAAGACCCCATTATCTAAGATGGGATGAGTGGAGAGGTCCTTCCGATCCAACGGTCCTTCTATGCCTCTATTGTCCTGTTAGGAATAGGAGGAGAATCTCATCCTAACTTGAGCAAGACAAAGATCTCGTTGTCTAAGATGGAAAGAGAGAAGAGGTATTTCCAATGGTTCTTCTGTGCCCCTACTGTCCTGTTCATCCTTCTATGCTCCTACTATCCTATTAGGAACATGAGGAGAACCTTATCCTAACTTGAGCAAGATGAAGATTCTATTGCCTAAGATGGGATGAGGAGACAGGCCCTACCAACGGCCCTTCTATGGTCCTACCGTCCTGTTAGGAATAGGAGGAGAACTTCATCCTAACTTGAGCAAGACGAAGACCTCATTGTCTAAGAAGAGATGAGGAGAGAGGTCCCTTCCAACGATCCTTCTATACCCCTACTGTCCTATTAGAAATAGGAGGAGAATCTCATCCTAACTTGAGCAAGATGAAGACCCCATTGTCTAAGATGAGATGAGGAAAGAGGTCCTTCCAACGGCCCTTCTGTGCCTCCTACTGTCTTGTTAGGAATAGAAGAAAAATCTCGTCCTAACTTGAGCAAGATGAAGACCCCAATGTCTAAGATGGGATGAGGGGAGATGTCCTACCAATGATCCTTCTATGCCTCTATCATCCTATTTGGAATAGGAGGAGAATCTTATCCTAACTTGAGTAAGACGAAGATCCCATTGTCTAAGATTGGATGAGGAGAAAGGCCCTTCCAACAGCTCTTTTGTGCCTCTACCATCCTATTAGGAACAGAAGGAGAATTTTGTTCTAATTTGAGCAAGATGAAGACCCCATTGTCTAAGATGGGATGAGGAAAGAGGCCATTTTAGCAGTCCTTCTGTGCCCTTATCGTCCTTTTAGGAATAGGAGGAGAACCCCATCCTAACATAAGCGAATACTAACTGTATCAGAAATAAGAGGAGAACCTTGTCCTAACACTGGAGATGGGAGAAAGACCTCATCCTGACATGAATAAGGACCTCCGGTTGCCTAAGATAGGAGAAAGATCTCGTCCTGAGGAGGGAACAGAGTAAAGACCGACGCCGTCAAAAAAAAAAAGAGCTATCAATAGATATTCGATTCATGTAGGATGAAAATGAGGAAAGATATTATTTCGTTAAAGTCAAAGTCAAGTACAAAATAAAGACCTGTAAGACCAATTATAAAAGAAAGAAAGAAAAAGTCGAAGATTTAAAAGGGATCTGATTCCTCGAACTTTGGACTGCTAGCCATTACCAAGAATTCTTTCAGGCTAATGATCTCTTCCTCGAGCTCCTTTCTTCTTATCAAGTTATCATGGAATATCCTGTTAGTCCTTTGGTAGTTCTCTTCTGACATCCACAGTCTTTTCCTCAAAACCTCAGATTCAGCCTCGACATCTTTGATGGCTTGTTGTTCGCAAACTAATTGAAGCTTCAATCATTGAACTTCGACTTTCTCAATCCCAATTGATTTTGAAAGTTCACCCATGATCCTCTTAAAGGAGGCAATCTCTTTCGACTTTCTACTTGTGTCAGATCGATAACTATCGACAAGTTGCTATTGAAGTCGAGCCATCTCACTATTAGCAGTCTGGAGCTGCTGCTCAAGCTTAGATATTCTCCTACACCAGTCCAATAGGTAGGTCTTATAGGCAGACTCAGCATCAAATAGCTACTTCTAGAGTGCAGAGAATCTTTGAGACCTATCCCATTCATATCGGGCTTTGTCAGAAGACGATGGCGAACTCTCCTCCAATAGTTGAATATTTTCTTTCGCCGTCTTGAGCTCAACTTCGAGGAAACTAATCTTCATAGTCAATGCCCAGGACTTATCACTAGCATTTTTTCTAAGCTTGGCCAGCTCTTTCTCGAAATTACCTTTCTTAATGTTGAAGCTCATGGAATCTTTTATGTGTAGCTTGTGGAGATGAGTGACCTCAATTGTCATCTATGAAGCATTCTTCCTGGATCTCTGAAGTTCATTTTCCATCTTCTTCAACTTTTTCTTCTGGTGATGAATCTCTCTCTTTAAACTTTTGATTATGAATTTTAGAGGGATGCCTTGAGGTAGTGGCTCGGTGTCATTTGGAGATGACTGGCCTTGACTACGATCACTAGAAGGATTCTAAACAACATCCACCATGACACAAGTGTAAAGAAAAGGATGTTCGATTTTATTTCTCAAAATGTTTAGCATACATCAAAAAAAAAGAAAAAGTACAAGTTGATAAAAAGTTTAGGTCAGTAGAAGTGAGTGAGGTCGGTATATTGTTGTATGGATTGAAGATCCACAAAGGATAATTAGAGGTCATCGAGAGTCCTTTGCCCAATGGACTCGGAGAAAGATGGAGACTCTGGTTTGGAGTCCTTTTTTTTTAACTCACGTGGGATGCATGAGTTGTTTTTTCTTTTTTTTTTGGTGGGGGGTGGGGGGGGGGGGTGGGGGTGGGTGTTGTAGCTAGGTGGCCCAATTAGGGGGCTGGGTCTCACATTAATTCTCCCCACCTAAAAATTTCATCCTCAAAATTATCATATTTGGGGCTCAAACTTTGGAAATACTTAATTGTTCAAGTCATCCTTAAACTACTAGATAGTCTCTCTCTCAAAGTGCTTGCTTCACAAATTTTGAAAAATATTATATGACATTTTGAAACTAGATTCTTCATCCACAATACATATCAAATTATTTTGATTTCTTTCAAATAAACATTAACATCTCAATCTTGAATTAAATTACATAATTCTTTGCCTATGAAATGTATTGCTCTTGATTTACTCAATGTAGAAACCAGATTTAGTCCAATCTACTCTTGATTTAATCAATATCATAAGATCATAAATGACTCCAATTTACCCTCAATGGAAGAGCATTAGCTATTTTTCAAGATCAATAAATTTCAAGATCAATAAATAATCTTAACTTCTTTCAATCGATAAAGAAGTCTAAGCTTTATACCAAAGTGAAATGATATCTTCACCAAAATACTCCAAATTTGAGATCAGGAACGGATCATCTACTAACCTTAACTTCAAGATGCTATAAATTTGCTTAGCACAGTCCTACTACTAAAAACCATCCAGCATCCAAAATATCCAAGAATAAAAATTTTTCATCTTTCCAAATCAATGAGTTAATATTATTGGGTGACCTAAAATAATTCAGACCACCATACTTTCACAGTGTACTTTGATTTAAAACACTAAAGTTTGCAAAATTTACCAAATGACTTTCAATCGAAATACTATTCTATATCGTAAATTAAGAATGTTAAAGAATTTCAAATTCTAGGAGGAGCTTTAGAGAAACTCTTAAGTCTTGTCCCTAGTTTACCACGAGCACATCCAACTTGACTAATTGTTGAGCCGATTACCATATTCAAATTCATCATATGATCCACATACAAGTGTGAAACTCAAAGATTGTTCTAGTCAAATATCATAAAAATCTTTTCTAGCCCAAACTTTAAATAACTTCTTATGAATGAATCCTAAATTGCCACCAAAATAATTAACTTCAAGCTAGCAGTAATGTCATAGTATAACCTCACATCAGATTGAGCTCCCAAATTTTCTTAAATAATGAATAAACAAATAACCAAAATGCACTATAGTATTCAATGACAAATCCTCTTACACTTAATTTGAATCAAAATTTAACAAATCAGAATCTTAAACTCAAATTGCCATACCCTGAGAAATCTCCACCAGCTCATTTCACTTTGGCTATGGGCATAATAGATGAAATTTTAAGTTTATCAAAATAGCAAGCATCATAAATAATATTCAGACAAAATAATACAAAGTTATCAACAAGAAAAATAAATAGAGATATCTCATTGCCTAATTCTATCCAACTCTCAACCTTTCTGGTAAGTCTTCAGAGTTTTAAAATATATCACTATTTCTATCATGATCTTATCACAATCTCTAATGATCTTAAACCTAGGCTTTGATAACTCTTAATCTATCATGCCTCGAACCGAGCATATGATAGATGTCCGCATACCTTGCAAGGATGAACCCTACAAGTATGCAAAGCTACAGATCAAATCATAAAATTTTTTAAATAATAATAATAATAATAATAAAACTTCTTAATCCTTGAAAATTAATTTAATAAAAATTTAATTAATCATTTTTCATAGCAATTATCTTTATGTAATATAAGTCATAATTCTTCATCCAAATAAAATATCCAAATTAATCAAGCTAAGCTAGAAATTTAGAAAACTCAAATATCTCCAAATGATCTAGCGCACTCTCCCACATCCTGAGTATAATCATGATTCATGATCTGAAAAAATAAAAAAAAAATTATAAGCTACACTAGCCCAGTAAGCAACACAATATATCAAAGTGGGGTTCTAAGCATGCTAAGCAAGTAAAACCACATAATATTGAATTGGAGTAACAAATCTCAAAAACATATTTTTTTTGAAAATAATTATTTTTTTAGATACTGATACTGAACTCAACATCAAGCTATGGTAACGTAACCTAGTGGCATGGGTCTGATAATAGAAACATGTTGCACAAAATGCCAGATAACATATACCACTATTCTAATCACTGGTGGCTCGGTATCGAAACTAGTTTCTTGGATTACAAGTCGACAAGTCCAACGTATAATCTCCATTGGTGGGGCCATGTCATAGCCATGTTGGAAACATATATAAAAATAATTTCATAAGTTCCTCGATCAAGTTAATTTATTTCTCAAAGCAAAATAAATTTTTGAATAATAAAAGCAATACATGCTTGACCTATTTATTAAATTGAAAATAGAGAGCATAAGTCAAATTAAAATAACTAAGTATAATTTTTCAAAGATTATTTGAAAGCACACTTGAAGCATTAGGCTACTTACCTCATTATGCTTCAAAATCTAACTTCAATCAAGTAGATTAGATGCACCTATTCAAAGTCATTGAAATTCAATTAATTAGTTAATTTCTTAGAAGCTCATGAATAAGAAATTCTAAAGAACCAAAATGGATCAAGGGAGTGAAATAACCCAACTAGAGGTATGACTAGGATGGCTTTATCTAATCAAGATCACTTAAAATATAATTATTTAATAAAGATCAATAAAGATCAGATCTTGTGATAAAGACTTGAATGGTGTGGCCATATTGTTCGACTAATAGATCGATTCAAAAATCCTCTATTGTAATTAACTCAGATTCAAAACAACAGATCAAGTTCACTGGATTCATAAATCAGATAAAGAGATAATATTAGAGGAGAGAGAATTGATAAGATGGAACATGGTTGGTCAGACAATACTACCCGACATCCCGATCGATCTAATCAAAGTAATTTAATCAAATCAATATTGAGTTAGTGTATAGATAATTCAAAATAAAAATCATAGAAAATCAAATCTAATGGTATACAAATATGGTTAAAGTGGGTGCAAGCACACTATTCGGCAACCATGGATCAAAACTTCTTTTTCTAGGATCAGACTAGAATCATTGAAAAATAGCCCTTTACTTAGTCAATTTCAAAGAAATAATTTCATAGAGAGAAATAATTTTAGAAAGAGAAAATTTTAGAAAAAATATTATAAATAAAGAAATTAGAAAGTAGGTAGTGAGAGGATTAATTCTAGAGAGATAAAGATCAAACAAAATAAGAGAGATAAAAATCCTTTCTTTCTTTCTTTTTTTTTCTTTTTCTTCACCCTCTTCTTTTTTTCATCTTCTTCTTCTTTCTTCTTCTTCATGGAAATAGGGGAGGGAAAACAACATAGGGGCAGCCACACCAATTGCGGCAACTATGACTAGTGGCAAAAGCAGCTCTAGCCCGTAGCAGTCCAAGCACGGCCACATCTTGCAATGACAGCCAGCTCAATGAAGGAAAGAAAATTAGAAGAAAAATAGGAAAGGTTTAGTCCCCTAACAAATCTGGCAATGATCCATGCTAATCCCACTAGAAATCAAGCCTTAGAATTAGAGAATCTAGGAGAAGAAGGGTTGGAGATTATTACCTTGACTCCGGTGAGGTCTGGCAACCAAATATGGAAGGAATACTCCAAGCAATTCCTCACAAAAAGGCCTCAAATTCACTCTCTATTTGAGGGATTTCTAAGGCATATACCAAAGCAGTGGGAAGGAGTCTTTTTACATATGGATTGGAGATCCATGGAGGAAAATCAGGAGGTCATCAAGAGCCCTCTGCCTGACGGACTTGGAGAAGGGAGGAGACTCTAGTTTGGAAAATCTTTTTTTTTCTGACTCACGTGGGATGCATGAGTCTTTTTTTTTTAAGGGTGGGGGGCGTGGGATAGCTAGGTGGTCCAATTAGGGGGCTGGGTCTAACAAGTTCCATCAGACCTTCCATCATCTTCATGGGTCTGAGTGTGATAGAATGATGGTCATCAAAGAGCTATTTGCAATGAAGAGGTCCTTGGAGGAAGCAAAGGACCAAGCCCAGTTGGCTAAGGCTGAGGCGGAGGTTGCGAGTTGAGGCATATGGAAGCCAAGGAATCCCTTGAGTCTTGGGTTTCCTTGGCTTGAAAAGTGGGCAAGTTGGAGATCACTCCCCTTCAAATTTAGCTAGATGAGGCCATGGTCTGGTGTTCCAAGGCTGAGTATGGATGCTGCCAAGCTGAGAGTCAAGCAACCCAATTCAAGGAACATGCTACCTTATTGAAGGAGCAAGTTGGCCCATGCCAAGGAGAAGGCTACCACCATGGTGGAAGGTGTTGCTCAGGTTGAACAACGTGTGGCCCAAGCAAAGGAGAAGGCATCTCGAGCTGAAGAGAGGGCGGTCCAAGTGGAATAAATTGGTCCAAGTGGAAAAAGCTGCTCACCAAGCCATTGACAGCTTTAAAGAGTCTAGCACTTCTGTAGAGAGACACTAGAGACTGGTTGGGATGTCTATTAGTAAGGCTTCAAATTGCTGCAAGGTGGAGCTAGTCAGGCACTTTCCAAAGATCGATTTTAGCGGTGTTATGACCCTTCCAACCTCTCTTGCTAATGGTGACTTAGGGAGTGAGGAGGAAAAGGATTAGAAAGGAGACAAAGGAGGAAGGACGGGGAGGCCATTAGCTCTTTCTTTTTGTAATCTTGCCTTCGGGCATTTTGTAGCTTGGAGGAGTGCTTGTACCTCCTTGTTAAGAAATGAAATCCTTTACTTCATTTCCCCCACGTCTGTGCTTTGCATATCTATCCTTGTTTGTGAATGCCTTTGACTCCAAGGGTACGACTTAGAATCAATAGACTTGTATAGGTAGTTAGAATGCTACTAAGTACATAAAAAGTCCAGAGTGGCCTGATGAGCCTTCAGACTGGTAATACCAGGCTAAAGCTCAGGTCAACTATCATCCTTACTCAGGTTGGTATTGGACCTTACATTGCACTGAGTTAAGCTCACTGGCAACTTGCCTCCCAACCATAGTAGATGGAACGTCAAGCATTCTGACCTGCTCCTCAGTCACCATATAGCCTTGAGAATATGTAGATTATATTATTCTTATTCAGCTAAAGATCCTTGATTGGAGAATTTTTGGATTTTGTCACCTAGTGTGGACTTCTGCACTGATGTTCATGTCGCTATTAATGGGAATGGACTACCAAAGCACCGACCCCTCGAAGTGAAGCCCACAAAGAACATCTTCTGATTGGAATGAGCACCATCCAAGGCAATGATAGGTTGACACATGGTAAGAGATCAAAATGGAGACATTGGATCTTAACCATTTGTGTGTGTTATCAATAGAGGAAGAAGCAACCGCTAGATGACAAAGTGAATTCCATCTTCCTAGGGTGCTCCCCTACCATGAATACTTCCCTGCTTGATTGGATTTAGGAGAAGCTAGAGATGTTGCAAACCTCTATCAGGGAT
This sequence comes from Cocos nucifera, assembly GCA_006176705.1. Lineage (NCBI taxonomy): Eukaryota > Viridiplantae > Streptophyta > Magnoliopsida > Arecales > Arecaceae > Cocos > Cocos nucifera. The sequence goes on from QRFJ01004470.1 coordinate 18,406, forward strand.
GCCCTCGAAAAGATGGAGGAGGTTGATGAAGAACTTGCATTTCTTCGAGACCAGTTGGTGATGGAGAAGGCTGCCATTGCCCATCAGAGGGTAGAGGAGATGGAGGCCGAACTTCAAGCAGCTAAATTTCCACTCAAGTGAGGTGGGCCAAAAATAAATTACTAATTCACCTCCCGGAATCGTGGAGTGGTACACAGGCTCTACCTTCACGGTGATTGAAACTTCTTCTTATCAATCCAAAAATCAGATCTGGATCTGATCTGGAGGATCTTCAAAACTCTTTTGAAGATCTGCAGTCGTCCTTTTGCAGCAGCGCAGCCTTCTTGCTTTTGATCGCCTTTTCCTTGATCTGAAATCGCACCAAACTAAGTCCAAAACACTTTTGGACGTGGAGAGCAAGGGGAGAAGAGAGTATGGCATGGAGAAGGAGGGGAGAGGCAGCCTTGGGGCGTGGGAAATTGCTTCTTGAATTCACTTTTTCACTTGGAATTAGGGTTGGGTCTCTTATTTATAGACCTAAGCTTGTGATCCAACTCCTCTTCCTCTCAACCAATCACAACCCTTTGTGAAATCAGATCTAAATCTGATTGGTTGGAATAGAGACCCCTGGATTCCTCCTTAGAGGGCGCCTAAGACCAGTCAAACTGGATTCTTAGTAGAACTCTGATTGGAATCCAAAAGGGAGATGGAGTCCTTGTCCAACAAGGACTCCTAGGCGCCTCCTACTTGGGCTCACGCCACCCTTGGCGTGCGCCCTTCTCCTTGCCAGGTTCTGGCAGGG
>QRFJ01004470.1:19211-47338 GCA_006176705.1 Cocos nucifera
GTGATTGATCCGGAAGGTTGGTGTCGTCGCTTCTCTTAGTAGATGAGTCTTGAGTCTACGGTTGTGGAGACACCGAGCGAGAGACCAGTGACTCGTTTAGAGAAACGAGGGCACTGAGCGTGCCACCTCGAGTAGTCATATGGGGGGAAGTTTCTACCTTCTCGTCAATGACTGACTCGATGCTGCAGTAAGTGTGTCTGGTTCTTTTGACCTGAGATGCATCGGCAGTTCACCTTGAGGGTGTTTAATAGTTTGACTACACCATTACTCGTCTCCTAGCCATATGTTTACCCTGAGGTGGTATGTTGGCTTATAGCATGTTCAATTGTAGGAACTGGATTGCATCAAGATGGGAATCTATCTACTCGGTGGTCAGAGGAGGCAGCCCTATGATGATCAATGAGAATCAAGTCCAGAATCATGGCGCATGGTAGAGTGGAAATAATAGAAAGAGTTTTCCTATTTATAATTTTTCACATTGACTCGGAATCGAATGAATATACATTCATATGACAGAGACTAGGTTTGACGAGTTTCACCTTAACCCTAATCTGATTCGGGGCTCAAGATAGAAAGAAACTTAATCCACACAGGTAGCTGCACAAGAGGTTCGATTCAGCTCTGAATGGTTGCCACCATATACTGCTAGGTGTCACTGTGGATTTTGGGAGCAATTTTAGAATGAATTTTAGATACGATCATTTCTAGCTGTTCGACTCAAAGAAGAGTTTCCCTGATCCATCGAAAGGATTTCGATGATGTCTATGATAGAGATCATGACATATCCCATTACCATACAGAACTGAACCTACTGGGTCACACAAACAAGGTTTTCAATCTGGTGATCACAATTGAACTGATCTAGTTCAATTGATCTGAATTGAGATTTCAATTAGTTCAAGGAATCAATGCTAGCATTTCTCGATTCGAACCTAACGTTCTTCTTTTACTATCATAAATAAGTTGTCCCTGACTGAGCCAAAGGACGTTTGTGCTCAATCAGAGGCCTTCATATGGTCTGACTGGAGTTGTCCAAGTCAGAATAGGTTGTCTTATTTGTAAGACATTAACTGCCATTTTTGGTCACCTGCCATTTCTGTTCTTTACTTTGGTCAAAAGTCTACCTTTACTGGTCAAACGTTGACCATTCACCTTTGACTTTTGAACCACATGGTCATGCACCCTATTGGAGGCTGCGTGGGGGCTTGTCCATTTTTCAATGATTCTAGTCTGATCCTAGAAAAAGGAAGTTTTGATCCATGGTTGCCGAATAGTGTGCTTGCACCCACTTTAACCATATTTCGTATACCATTAGATTTGATTTTCTATGATTTTTATTTTGAATTATCTATACACTAACTCAATATTGATTTGATTAAATTACTTTGATTAGATTGATCGGGATGTTGGGTAGTATTGCCTGACCGACCATGTTCCATCTTATCAATTCTCTCTCTTCTGATATTATCTCTCTATGTGATTTATGAATCCAGTGAACCTAAGCTATTGTTTTGAATCCGAGTTAATTACAGTAGAGGATTTTTGAACCGATCTATTGGTCGAACAATATGGCCACACCATTCGAGTCTTTATCACAAGATCTGATCTTTGTTTGATCTTTATTAAATAATTATATTTTAAGTGATCTTGATTAGATAAAGCCATCCTAGTCATACCTCTAGTTGGGTTATTTTGCTCCCTTGATCCATTTTGGTTCTTTAGAATTTCTTATTCATGAGCTTCTAAGAAATTAACTAATTAATTGAATTTCAATGACTTTGAATAGGTGCATCTGATCTACTTGATTGAAGTTAGATTTTGAAGCATAATGAGGTAAGTAGCCTAATGCTTCAAGTGTGCTTTCAAATAATCTTTGAAAAATTATACTTAGTTATTTTAATTTGACTTATGCTCTCTATTTTCAATTTAATAAATAGGTCAAGCATGTATTGCTTTTATTATTCAAAAATTTATTTTGCTTTGAGAAATAAATTAACTTGACCGAGGAACTTATGAAATTATTTTTATATATGTTTCCAACATGGCTATGACATGGCCCCACCAATGGAGATTATACGTTGGACTTGTCGACTTGTAATCCAAGAAACTAGTTTCGATACCGAGCCACCAGTGATTAGAATAGTGGTATATGTTATCTGGCATTTTGTGCAACATGTTTCTATTATCAGACCCATGCCACTAGGTTACGTTCACCATAGCTTGATGTTGTTGTTCAGTATCAGTATTAGTATCTAAAAAAATAATTATTTTCAAAAAAATATATTTTTGAGATTTGTTCCTCTCAATCAATATTATGTGGTTTTACTTGCTTAGCATGCTTAGAACCCCACTTTGATATGTTGTGTTGCTTACTGGGCTAGTGTAGCTTATAATTTTTTTTTTAATTTTTCAGATCATGAATCATGATTATACTCAGGATGTGGGAGAGTGCGCTAGATCATTTGGAGATATTTGAGTTTTCTAAATTTCTAGCTTAGCTTGATTAATTTGGATATTTTATTTGGATGAAGAATTATGACTTATATTACATAAAGATAATTGCTATGAAAAATGATTAATTAAATTTTTATTAAATTAATTTTCAAGAATAAAAGAGTTATTATTATTATTATTATTTAAAAATTTTTATGATTTGATCTGTAGCCTTGCATACTTGTAGGGTTCATCCTTGCAAGGTATGCGGCATCTATCATATGCTCGGTTCGAGGCATGATAGATTAAGAGTTATCAAAGCCTAGGTTTAAGATCATTAGGGATTGTGATAAGATCATGATAGAAATAGTGATATATTTTAAAACTCTGAAGACTTACCAGAAAGGTTGAGAGTTGGATAGAATTAGGCAATGAGATATCTCTATTTATTTTTCTTGTTGATAACTTTGTATTATTTTGTCTGAATATTATTTATGATGCTTGCTATTTTGATAAACTTAAAATTTCATCTATTATGCCCATAGCCAAAGTGAAATGAGCTGGTGGAGATTTCTCAGGGTATGGCAATTTGAGTTTAAGATTCTGATTTGTTAAATTTTGATTCAAATTAAGTGTAAGAGGATTTGTCATTGAATACTATAGTGCATTTTGGTTATTTGTTTATTCATTATTTAAGAAAATTTGGGAGCTCAATCTGATGTGAGGTTATACTATGACATTACTGCTAGCTTGAAGTTAATTATTTTGGTGGCAATTTAGGATTCATTCATAAGAAGTTATTTAAAGTTTGGGCTAGAAAAGATTTTTATGATATTTGACTAGAACAATCTTTGAGTTTCACACTTGTATGTGGATCATATGATGAATTTGAATATGGTAATTGGCTCAACAGTTAGTCAAGTTGGATGTGCTCGTGGTAAACTGGGGACAAGACTTAAGAGTTTCTCTAAAGCTCCTCCTAGAATTTGAAATTCTTTAACATTCTTAATTTACGATACAGAATAGTATTTCGATTGAAAGTCATTTAGTAAATTTTGCAAACTTTAGTGTTTTAAATCAAAGTGCACAGTGAAAGTATGGTGGTCTGAATTATTTTAGGTCAGTCAATAATATTAACTCATTGATTTGGAAAGATGACAAATTTTTATTCTTGGATATTTTGGATGCTGGATGGTTTTTAGTAGTAGGACTCCTACTTATGTTGTGCTAAGCAAATTTATAGCATCTTGAAGTTAAGGTTAGTAGATGATCGGTTCCTGATCTCGAATTTGGAGTATTTTGGTGAAGATATCATTTCACTTTGGTATAAAGCTTAGACTTCTTTATCGATTGAAAGAAGTTAAGATTATTTATTGATCTTGAAATTTATTGATCTTGAAAAATAGCTAATGCTCTTCCATTGAGGGTAAATTGGAGTCATTTATGATCTTATGATATTGATTAAATCAAGAGTAGATTGGACTAAATCTGGTTTCTACATTGAGTAAATCAAGAGCAATACATTTCATAGGCAAAGAATTATGTAATTTAATTCAAGATTGAGATGTTAATGTTTATTTGAAAGAAATCAAAATAATTTGATATGTATTGTGGATGAAGAATCTAGTTTCAAAATGTCATATAATATTTTTCAAAATTTGTGAAGCAAGCACTTTGAGAGAGAGACTATCTAGTAGTTTAAGGATGACTTGAATAATTAAGTATTTCCAAAGTTTGAGCCCCAAATATGATAATTTTAGGGATGAAATTTTTAGGTGGGGAGAATTAATGTGAGACCCAGCACCCTAATTAGGCCACCTAGCTACAACACCCACCCCCACCCCCTCCCTCCCCAACCCCCTGCCAAAAAAAAAAGAAAAAACAACTCATGCATCCCACGTGAGTCAAAAAAAAAGGACTTCAAACCAGAGTCTCCACCTTTCTCCGAGTCCATTGGGCGAAGGACCCTCGATGACCTCTAATTATCCTTTGTGGATCTTCAATCCTGAGGTAGCCAACAATATACCGACCTCACTCACTTCTGTACTGACCGAGGTTTAACACTTTTTTATCAACTTGTACTTTTTCTTTTTTTTTTTGATGTATGCTAAACATTTTGAGAAATAAAATCGAACATCCTTTTCTTTACACTTGTGTCATGGTGGATGTTGTTTAGAATCCTTCTAGTGATCGTAGTCAAGGCCAGTCATCTCCAAATGACACCGAGCCACTACCTCAAGGCATCCCTCTAAAATTCATAATCAAAAGTTTAAAGAGAGAGATTCATCACCAGAAGAAAAAGTTGAAGAAGATGGAAAATGAACTTCAGAGATCCAGGAAGAATGCTTCATAGATGACAATTGAGGTCACTCATCTCCACAAGCTACACATAAAAGATTCCATGAGCTTCAACATTAAGAAAGATAATTTCGAGAAAGAGCTGGCCGAGCTTAGAAAAAATGCTAGTGATAAGTCCTGAAAATTGACTACGAAGATTAGTTTCCTCGAAGTTGAGCTCAAGACGGTGAAAGAAGAAGATTCAACTATTGGAGGAGAGTTCGCCATCGTCTTCTGACAAAGCCCGGATATGAATGGGATTAGGTCTCAAAGATTCTCTGCACTCTAGAAGTAGCTATTTGATGCTGAGTCTGCCTATAAGACCTACCTGTTGGACTGGTGTAGGAGAATATCTAAGCTTGAGCAGCAGCTCCAGATTGCTAATAGTGAGGTGGCTCGGCTTCAATAGCAGCTTATCGATAATTATCGATCTGACACAAGTAGAAAGTCGAAAGAGATTGCCTCCTTTAAGAGGATCATGGGTGAACTTTCAGAATCAATTAGGATTGAGAAAGTCGAAGTTCAGTGATTGAAGCTTCAATTAGTTTGCGAACAACAAGCCATCAAAGATGTCGAGGCTGAATCTGAGGTTTTGAGGAAAAGACTGCGGGTGTCAGAAGAGAACTACCAAAGGACTGACAGGATATTCCATGATAACTTGATAAGAAGAAAGGAGCTCGAGGAAGAGATCATTAGCCTGAAAGAATTCTTGGTAATGGCTAGCAGTCCAAAGTTCGAGGAATCAGATCCCTTTTAAATCTTTCGACTTTTTCTTTCTTTCTTTTATAACTGGATCTTATGCAGGTCTTTATTTTGTACTTGACTTTGACTTTAACAAAATAATATCTTTCCTCATTTTCATCCTACATGTGAATCGAATATCTATTGATAGCTCTTTTTTTTTTTGACGGGGTCGGTCTTTACTCTGTTCCCCTCCTCAGGATGAGATCTTTCTCCTATCTTAGGCAATCGGAGGTCCTTATTCATGTCAGGATGAGGTCTTTCTCCCATCTTCCAGTGTCAGGACATGAGGTTCTTCCTCTTATTTCTGATACAGTTAGTATTCGCTTATGTTAGGATGGGGTTCTTCCTCCTATTCCTAAAAGGACGATAAGGGCACAGAAAGGACTGCTAAAATGGCCTCTTTCCTCATCCCATCTTAGACAATGGGGTCTTCATCTTGCTCAAATTAGAACAGGATTCTCCTTCTGTTCCTAATAGGATGGTAGAGGCACAAAAGAGCCATTGGAAGGGCCTTTCTCCTCATCCCATCTTAGACAATGGGATCTTCGTCTTACTCAAGTTAGGATAAGATTCTCCTCCTATTCCAAATAGGATGGATAGGAGGCATAGAAGGATCATTGGTAGGACCTCTCCCCTCATCCCATCTTAGACAATTGGGGTCTTCATCTTGCTCAAGTTAGGATGAGATTTTTCTTCTATTCCTAACAAGACAGTAGGGGCACAGAAGGGCCGTTGGAAGGGCCTCTTTCCTCATCTCATCTTAGACAATGGGGTCTTCATCTTGCTCAAGTTAGGATGAGATTCTCCTCCTATTCCTAATAGGACAGTAGGGGTATAGAAGGATCGTTGGAAGGGCCTCTCTCCTCATCCCATCTTAGACAATGAGGTCTTCATCTTGCTCAAGTTAGGATGAGGTTCTCCTCCTATTCCTAACAGGACGGTAGGAGCATAGAAGGAGCCATTGGTAGGGCCTCTCTCCTCATCCCATCTTAGGCAATAGGAATCTTCATCTTGCTCAAGTTAGGATAAGGTTCTCCTCCTATTCCTAATAGGATAGTAGGAGCATAGAAGGATGAACAGGACAGTAGGGGCACAGAAGAACCATTGGAAGGGCCTCTTCTCTCTTTCCATCTTAGACAACGAGGTCTTCGTCTTGCTCAAGTTAGGATGAGGATTCTCCTCCTATTTCCTAACAGGACAGTAGAGGCATAGAAGGGCCGTTGGATCGGAAGGACCTCTCCACTCATCCCATCTTAGATAATGGGATCTTCATCTTTGTTTAAGAATGAAGTTCAGTTGAGTTGTTTTCTATCATTATATAATTTTGCACCAAAAGATAGAGACATTGAAAAGAGAGAAATTTTATTAAAGTAAAATTACTAGTAATACATCCATAAATTCTCTGAATTTTAGGGTCGCGGGAGTGTTGTTCCTCCGAGCTCCTTCAAGTAATAAGTTTCTGAGACCAAACAACCTTCTTGACTTCATACGGGCCTTCCCAATTTGGAGCGAGCTTTTCTTGGTTCTGAGATTGCGAGAAACAGTCACTCACCGAAGTACCAGGTCTCCCACTTTGAATACTTTGCCTCTGACCCTTGAGTTGTAGTAGCGAGCTACTTTCTATTTGTAAGCCGCCATCTGAGCTCGAGCTTCTTTTCTTTTTTCTTCCAACAAGTCGAGGTTAGTCCTAAGATCTTGTGAGTTCTGCTACTCATTAAATGCCACAACATGTGTTGACGAAAGTTTAAGCTCTATTGGGATGATAGCTTCCGTCCTGAAGGTCAAGATGAATGGAGTCTCACTAGTTGGCAATCTTTGGATAGTTCGGTATGCCCAGAGTATATGATAGAGTTCATCTATCCAAGTCCCTTTAGCCTTCTCAAGTCTTGCTTTGATTTTCCTATAGCAGGATTCTGTTGGTTATCTCGACCTTGTCGTTTGCCTATGGATGAGCTACTAATGTAAAATTATGAGATATATTTTGATCTTCACAGAACTCGATGAATTTTGCTCCAGCGAACTACCATCCATTATCTATTATGAGGGTCTGAGGTAAGCCAAATCTATAAATAATAGACTTCCAGATGATGTCCTATACTTTGGCTTCAATAATTTTAGCCAGGGGTTCAGTCTTGATCCATTTGGTAAAGTAATCAATTGCAACCAAAAGAAACTTTCGTTGTCTGTATGCCATTGGGAAGGGTCGAGTATATCCATCCCCCATTGCACAAATGGCCAAGGGTTGCTCAAGGGGGTAAGCTCGGAGGCTGGCTGTCTTTGAATACTAGCATTTCTCTGACAATGGTCACACTTTCTAACTATAGTCCTAGGAGAATCCCGATATAAGGTCGGCCAGTAATAACCTTGCCGAAGCAGATTAAGAGATAAAGATCAAGCTCCCAAATGACTCCCGTAGATTTCTTCATGTACTTTCTATAATGCAAAGTCGGCTTCGAAAGATCAGAGATATTTTAAGATTAGTAGTGAATACGACCTTTTGTATAATTTACCTTCGTAGAGAACATACCAGGAGGTTTGATTCCTTAATTTTTGAGCTTCTTTTGGATCATGAGGTAGGACTCCATCTTTGAGGTAAGTGACTAGTGGATCAATCCAGCTTGGCTCATACTCAACTTGCATCATAGACTGCGGTTATTTCAAACTCGAACATTTCAGGACTTCGAAGAAGACTTTCTTAGGTAGTTTGACTAGAGCCTAGTGTGGTCAATTTAGAGAGAACGTTGGCTCTAGTATTTTCTACTCTTAAAATCTATCAAATGCTAAAATTTTTAAAGGTCGAAGTTAAATTCTTCACTTTCTCGAGATACTTTATCATACTTTTCTCTCGAACTTTATAACTGTCACTAACTTGTCCGACTATCTAGTTGAAAATCATTGTATACTTGGAGTCGGTCTGCTTTCAATTTTTTGGTTATTCTTAATCCAGCTATCAGAGCTTCATATTCGGCCCCATTGTTTGTTGTAGGAAACTCGAAGCGTAGCACATATTCAGTGATGACTCCCTCCAGGTTCATCAGGATCAATCCAACGCTTGTGCCCGAAGCATTGGATGAGCCGTCCACATATAGAGCCCAAAGGCCTTCAGGAAGGTTGGTCTTTTCTTCAGAGGAGCTCAACTATAACCATGGAATGCTGACCTTCACTCTATTTCCAGTTCGGCCTCATCTGGGATAGTGCATTCCACTATAGAAATTCCATCAGTATTTGAGCTTTAATTTATGATCGAGGCTGAAAATTGATGTCAAACTCTTGAGTTCAAATCTAGAGGTTCTGTTCAGTGAAGAACTACCTTGATTGGATTGATCGATGAGGAGAGTTATGGTGTTCCCCTAAAAATAAGGTCAAAATCTTCGGACTGCAATCAGTAGAGCATAAGTTAGTTTTTCTATCTTAGTGTACCTAATTTTGACGTCCCTCAAGACTCGACTTATGTAGTAGATCGACCGCTGCACTTTCGCTTCTTTTTTGATGAGGACTGCTGCAAGGGCCGTTGGGGAGACCGTCAGATATAGAAATAGTTCTTCCCTAGGTTCGGGCTTGGCCAATAGGGGAGGTGAGCCGAGGTAGCTTTTGAGTTCTTCGAATGCTTGCTGACACTCTATGGTCTAGTAGATATTCTTTGGTTGCTTGAAAACTCGAAAGAAGGACATACACCATTCGACCGACTTCGAGATAAAGTGATTCAAAGCTGCTACCTTTCCTCGGTGAGTGCTGAACTTTTTTTATTGACTTTGGAACAGTCATCTCTTGGATAGCCTGAATCTTCTTTGGATTAGCCTCAATCCCGCATCTTGACACCATAAACCCCAAGAACTTTTCTGAGGTCACACCGAAAGCAAACTTGATTAGATTCAGCTTCATCTTGTACTTCTAGAGGATGTCGAAGGTCTCCTCGAGATTAGTTATATGATTTATCAAAGTTCAGCTCTTGACAAGCATGTCATCTACATAAATCTTCATGTTGCAGTCGATCTGCTCCTTGAAGATCTTATTCATGAGGCACTGATATATTGCTCCTGCATCTTTGAGCCCAAAGGGCATAATCTTATAACAATAAAGACCACGGTCAGTAATAAAAGTGATTTTCTCCTCATCCTCTGGTGCCATCCGAATTTGGTTGTAGCCGAAGAAGGCATCCATGAAGGTGAGGAGCTTATGCCCGAGGTCGCATCCACCAGTTGATCAATTCTGGATAAGGGATAACTATCTTTCGGATAGGTCTTGTTCAACTTTTTGAAGTCTATGCACATCCTCCACTTGCCATTCATCTTCTTGACAAGGACCATATTAAAGATCCTAGTACAGATAGGAGACTTCTCGGATGAATCCAATCTTAAGGAGCTTGTCGACTTCTTCTGCAATTGCCTTTGTCTCTCTAGGGCATGGCTGTGCACCTTTTCTTTCACTGGCCAATATTTGGGATCAACAGTCAGATGGTGTTCCATGACTTTGGCATCAATTCCTAGCATGTCTGCAGGGATCCAAGCAAAAACATCCATATTTCTCCATAGGAACTTGATGAGCTATTCTCGTATCTCCTCTTTCAAATTAGAGCCAATCTATATAGTATGGTCTTTGTTTCCATCATCCAAAGGGATGGAGACAAGATCTTTCATGGGTTCTCTCTGTTCTTCTATAAGATCATCCCGGACATCCAACCCATCAACTGGGTAAGGGTCAGACTGCTCACCTCTTTGCATGGCAATTGAGTAGCAATGTCTCGCCAAAGCTTGGTCTCCCCTGAGTTCTTCGATCCCATAATTTATTGGAAACTTTATCTTTAAATTGTAGGTTGGCACTACTGCCTGAAGCGTATTTAGGCCAGATCAGCCAAGAATTGCATTATAAGCAGATGGAGCTCTTACTATCAAAAAATCCACTTACACCCTGGACTATCTCGGATATCATCCTGTAGCCATAATTAAAGTTATCACACCTTCAATTGGCACCGCATCACCAATGAAGTCGACCAATGGAGAATTCATTGGTCCGAATCGGTTATTAGGTATAGACATTTTAGAGAAAGTATCATAAAATAAGACATCAGTAGAGTTTCTATTATCAATAAGAATGTGGCATACATCATAGTCTGTAATATTTAAAGAAACTACAACCATATCATTGTGCGAAAATTAAACCTCTTAAGCATCTTCTTCAGTGAAAGAGATGGATTCCTGAGTCCTCTATCTTTTAGCCGACCCCTCAGATCCACTGGCTTCGTCCTGCCAAAGCCCCCTAAAGATGGTATTGATGAGCTGAGAGGTAGTCGATCTTCTTGCTGCTCCTTCCTCCTTGGTGGTTCTAGTTGTGGTAGTGCCTCGATTGATCTTCTCTTGTCACAAGCCGACGTTGCAGGAATCGGCCAAGCCGGCCTCGTCTAATGAGCTCCTCGATCTCATCTTGGAGCTGGATGCATCTTCTATATCGTGACCATGGTCATGATGATAGAGGCAGTACTTATTTGGATTGCACTTATCCAGGTGAGTGTGCATCCTCTCCGATCTTGGCAGCTGGTCTTTGATCTCTATTAGTACTTGAGTTTTTAGAGCATTGAGGAGAGCATAGTTGTAGAACCTTCTGGGGAGAGAGCTCCTTCGTGCCCTTCTGTCAGGACTTCTTTGACGGTGAGCTCGAGAAGGAGTTCGGGCTTGCTTGCACTTAGGAGGAGTCCGAGAGTACGGCTTGAACTTCATTCGACTTCTCTTCAATCATGGGCTTGCTAGACTCACCCGTCTGCTAATCCCTTATGGCTTTCTCATCCTTTAGTTTGAAGGCTTCTTCAGCTCGGGCATAGCCTTTAGCCCGAGCTAGTAGATCAGTAAAATTTTTAGGATACTTTTTTTTAAGAAGAATAATTAATCATTCTTCTGAAGGACGTCCTTTAGATGGCCATGGTAATGGATTGATCCAAATTTCGGACCTTCAGTGCAGCGGCATTGAAGTGGTTAACATAAGCTCGGATGGACTCTCCTTTCTACTGCTTAATGTTAATGAGGAAGTTCGAGCCTCACCTTGGACGTCGGCTATTGACAAAATATGCCACAAACTAGTAGCTCATTTAGTCGAAGAAAAAGATCATACCCAGCTTCAGCATCGAGTACCAATTTCTCGCTGCTTCCTTTCAGAGTGGATGGAAAAAGCTCGGTACAAAATAGCATCTACGCATCATGGAGCAGCATCATGATTCTAGAAGGCCTTCAGATGGTCGATCGGATCAGTGGTTCCCATCGTAGCTCTTCGAGTTGAGGGAGCTTGAAGTTCGGTACGGGATTGACTCCTGCATGATTCTCTAGAAAAAGGAGGATCAGTGTAGATATTGTCGTGGTTAGCTAGGGCAGCATGGCGGAGCTCCTCAATCCATCGATCCATTTCTTGAAGTTTTCGATCGAGGGCCTAATCTCGATCATGGATCTTGGAGGATTTTTGGACTATAGATGGAGAAGGTTTCCTCTAGAAGAAGAATCATGATCGGAAATAAGGGCTCTCTGCTCTCTGCTTTTCTTTTTCGGAGGTGATGGATCTTCTGACCTAAGTATGCCTCCTTGGGACTGGCTCTTGACATTTCCGATGGAGGTTTTTTATCGAACTGCCACTGAAGGTTGCTGCATGGTCTGCACCATTTCGGTGAGGCTCCGAACCTGCTGCACCAATAGGTTGAACTGCTCTAGATCCACCATTATCGTCGGTGGAGGAGGTTGCGATGCCGGTGATGGTGTTGAAGCAGGTAGATTTGGCTCAGGTCTGATGGTAGAGATGGTGGATCTCCGAGTGGTCATCTTCTTTGGAGGCATTCTTGAGATTGAAAAAGATCAAACGGAGATGGATCTTGAGAGATTAAAAGAAAAGAGCAGACAAATTCGACTGAGCACTTCTTTTAGAATAAGGGCTCGTGTGCCCTTTCTCTAGCGCCAATCCTATTGGTGCAGAATCTGATTGATGTCGGATCAGACTGGAGTTGGAAAAGAAGAGGTCGCCATCGGTGATCTACAAAATAAAGTTTCATCTGAAGTCGGAGGTGGTGGCTCCGGATAAGATCCTCCGACGATCAAGTCAGCTCTTCTAACCAATAGAAATAGAGTGCTCAAAAAATTGAGGAGCAGAGTAATGAGAAGGAGAATGAGAGCTTAGAGAAAATATATCTGGAGGATTTTTTTTATAGATAGAGCTTGTAACAAACTGATGGTGACAGCCGTAGCTACCTGGTAGTAGGCCATTCGGGGATCACGTGGAGTTTGTTATGGAGGATAGTGTCCGTTGATGCGACGTGCCAGCCTGTTGGAGAGCAATGCTTGGAGCTCGACTGGAGCACCTATCGGCAATGAAGAGATTCATACCATAATAGTTTTGAAGAAGTTCAGACTTCTTCGAGGTTATCCGCATAATGATCAGTTTGCCTTGAGCTAGGAGCTGAATCCGCATAGAGGATGAGGTCCTTCTAGATGATAGTAAGAAATTTGGCTGGAGGGAGCCTGCTTGGATGATTGGGCGACTGGAAGAAGTTCAACTGTAAGGAGCCTGCTTGGACGACTGGAAGGATTTTACTTGAATGACTGGAAGGAGTTCGTCTATTGATCAAAAAAAATTCGTTTATAATGAGTTTAGCTAGAGAAAATCATCTGATGGAAATGCGACTGGAGGAGATCATCTAGAATAGGTGCAACTGAAAAAGATCGTCCAGAAGGGATGCGACTGAGGGAGATCGTTCGAAAGGGGTGCGACTGGAGGAGATCATCTGAAAGGAGACTGGTGGAGAAGTCTAGTAGGTGTATGCTGGAAGAGTCCGGTAGACTGAAGGCCAGAGGAAATTCGACTTCTAGTTGGCTCTCTGGTAATTGAGAGGAGTTCGGCTGATGAGAGAACTTAATCGATGGTCGCAAGGGGTGGATAATTAGGATGCTCTTACAACTCATCCATTTCTTTGAAGCTCAGCCGTTCTCGGGGTCGTGTGAGGGCTAATAAGGGGGATAGGATCCTTTTGCCTGCATATTCAAAATTCTCGATACAAGAATTTAGAAGTTCTTTACTCTTCATAGGTTGCTGAAGTTCGTCCAGGGAGAGGCTCTATCGTCAAGCCAGGTTATGTCGGATTCGAACACTTGATTGCTTAAAAGACTGCCATCACCACAATATCATCCAGATGAAATCTATAAGATCTTGTAGATTCCGGAAGTTGTCTGAGAATGTTGACCATCGAAACATGGAAGGTTCAAGTCGGAGATCTACGATCTTGGCGCTAAGCAGGAATTCCTTACTGGCCGAAGTTAGCCATGGTTAGCCGAACAAGGTCACCCCAAGACTTGGCATCCTATCAGACTTTGGTAGGCGAGGGTTTGCTCCTAACAACATACATATATTTATATTATTTTACATATTATAAAAGCATAAATAATCCCTTTCAAAATAGATTTTGAAGTGTTTGATTTTCATAATCTCTCTGAAACCATGACATTTTACATAAACATCAATCTCAATGCATACCTTTCTATGCTGCCCAGTCTGCCTATGTATCAAACCCATGATATACCATTCAGTTGCACCTTTAATGGAATTTGTGATAGCTTTCTACTAAGAATCATCAAGGAATTTTATACATTGGACCTCTGTTGAATCCAAAGAGTAAGGAGTTTACGATATCTTAGCAACTTTTTAAAAGAATTTCTTTGATCTAAAGTTCAGTCCTTACTAGAGAAATTATTGCAAATCTATGTTATTAACTATAAAGAATTCTTATAAAATTTTACTATTTATTCTTACTTTATGCAAGCTACTCGTTAGGCTTAAAAAGAAATTTTATTTATCAGTCACCACTTCGAGAGCATAGATACGGTTCACATCAGAATGCATAATCTACTTAGAAAAAGCCATTACCATAGAAGCAAGCAAGATTGGTAATGGCAAATCATTTAAAAAGGATAGGTTCACTGTTCTTGCTGCTTTCCATAGCTTAGAATTAGTAGTCAAAGGGCTTTATACTTCATTTTCACTTTTCAGCTTAAGGATTCTTCATCTAAATAAGGAAAAAAGCCATCGGCTCAGTCCAAGAGTATCTTGCATGGAGTACCTACTCTTCTCATTCTACCATTTCCTTCTAACTATTTGATCTAATTCTGATTTATCTTCCTCATATGCTAGACTAGATCGATGTACTAAATATACATAGAAAGGAACACTTGCACATCCTAGTTTTGCACAAAGAGTCATATATTTTAATCTTTGTGATATGCACCACTATCTTAGAAGAAAATCTTATTTTTAAATTAATCCAAACAACCAAGGTCTATATATAGAAGAGTTATCTGGGATTAGGGACGAAGTTTCATGCAAATTAATTACTCAGCTGCCCACGATAGACACTGTCTATTGTGCATACCCAGACATACATATTAAAAAGTTTGATAGAGTCTTGGTGTTAGAGCACACGGTCAAAAAATAAAAGATCAACATTGCTTGCTTAATAATATATATAAATGTATAATCACCTTAGCAAAACCCAAAACCACAAACACTTCACTCAACGTGGAGCCACGTTGGGTCCATGTGGCTCCACACTATACTTCATGATTTATTTCTTATTTCAAACACCAAGGCCAGAAGTTCGGAGTTGTGGAATATCTCCATTAAAAACAACATCCAAAAATTAAAAAAACTGAGAACCAAAGATTTTGCCAAAATTTTGATATTGGAAAAGTTAACAAGGTTAAAGAATCTAAAGTTATATACATTATTATTTTGCATACTTCAAAAACATAAATAATCTCTTATATATACATGTATGTATGTATTGTTATGCACCGAATCCAGCACTTTGATCAAGAATGTGATGGCTGCACACTCCTTAAAGCAATATCATAAAGAATATGCAAGCATTGCCTTTTAATCAATATACAAACATATCAAATCCAATAAGTGGTGGTATAAACCTGAACCTCTTAATATCAAATATAAAGAAGTCTCATCATAATCAAGTTAGCAAATATTTTCTAAGATTCTATGCTCCTCACTGCTAGGACCCAACCCAAGCGCTTTAAACTAATATTTTTGAGGGATCAAGCAAAAATAAAAATTATTTTCTAAATATTGTATTAATAGATGCATGATGACTAATATAATTTTAATTTTTATGACATACCATGCATAACAATAAGATTTAAAAATTATCTCTTAACCTTCGATGACTACGGCCCCGATGAGCCCCATGACAAGGTCTAGAAAAGACTAGGCTCTAAATATAAAACATTCAATCTATTAGCATATACCAGTGATCGGTCCCACTGGTTAGGTTCCAGAAGAAAACTATCTTTGATTCACACGGACTATGATTAGCCCCATGATAAGACAAAGAGATTAGTATTGAAAATAAATATATAACATATTAGCATGCGCCAGCAATCAGCTCTGACTGGCTAGGTGCAGAAGAAACTAGTTTCTGACGTGTGGCCAATGATCAGTCCCATTGGCAAGATCTAGATCATAGTCTAATAGAGAGTTTTTTTTCATAATTTCACCATAACCAAATTCTCATAAATAATCATTCTTAATTTTATAATAGTATCACCTCAAATTTTCACATTCTCCAAAAGAGCAATAAAATAATTTTTATTCAAAAATTCATGCAAAGGTAAACATATATAATTTTCTTTTCAAAAATCATGTAATATTAAAATAAAAAAATCATCTCTTTTCAAATTTTGTAATCATGCAGAGGTGACACCATGCTTAATTCAATATTTTAAATTACTTTTTATGCATAGATATGTACTATGAAGTTTTAATAATTTTTTAAATATTTTTTTGGTATAAAATCTAATTTTTAAGCATATGAATATGTACAAAAATAAATCCAAAGATAAAAGAAAACTTATACCCTTAAATCAATTTGATCCAAACATTACAACTTTCGACTCATGGCTCAATCTCTAGATCTGATGTTTGGATGGCATTGAAAGCTCTGATTATATAATTTAAAAAATATATATTCTTAGCCTCAATAGAGAATTAGGGCAAAGGGAAAAAATCTCAATCCAAGTCATGATTTGGATAAGATCCTGAATCATTGAAAGAAATCTTTTACTAGATTATGTAATTGTTAGAGAGAGGAATTCCATAAATAAAAAAGAATCTAGAGAGAAAAAAAATTTAGAGAGAGAAAATCTATAGAGAGAGAAAGTAGAGACAAAAACTAGAGAGAGAAGGTAAACTTTCTAAAGAGAGAAAGGTGGGAATCAAACTCAGAGTTGAGAGAGAGGGAAGAGAGAGAAACTCTCTCTCTCTCTTTCTTTTTTTCTTTTCTTTTTTTCTTCTTTTTTTCTCCCTTCCATGGTGAAACAGGGGTCACTTCTACCTTTTCATCTTCTTCTTCTTCTTTAACAGAATAGGGGATCCTCTAATCTCCTTATTCCTGATGCCAAGGAAGCTTCTTCCCCTGGCTGACAACACCTATATATGGCCGGACGAGTAGGCCCTGGCGATGACCACGATCGAGGTCCAGTGACTAGCGGTGGCCAAACGACATTGGAAGATCAAGTAAAAGCCATGCAAAAATAGGAGAAATTGAAAATTAAGATTTTAAGAAATTTTTAGCTAAAAATTTGGCAAAGATTCAAGCTTAAAACCTAAAAAAGATTGAGGGGAAGGTGATTGAAAGGATTTACCTGGTCTTTGATGAGTACTTATCTTACTTT
The DNA here is from genome assembly GCA_006176705.1 of Cocos nucifera. Lineage (NCBI taxonomy): Eukaryota > Viridiplantae > Streptophyta > Magnoliopsida > Arecales > Arecaceae > Cocos > Cocos nucifera. Next base: position 36,428 of record QRFJ01004470.1, read on the forward strand.
TGGCAGTCAAACCAAGATTAACGGCTAGTATATCAAGAAGTAAACAAAGAAAATGGACGACAAATGGTGACCAATCTCTGGCGAGGTTGAGGCCTTTATATAGACCTCTATGGAAGAATTGGAGATTGACTTCGATTGGATTTTCTGGATGATTTTAGGACTTTCGATTGGAAAAGAACTCCTTTGGGAGTTCTGTCCATGCCCAACTTCCTCAGCCCACAATTCAGCATGTGCAGAGCACGTGCTAGCTTAAATTTTAATGCTTTATTTATTTTTTTCATAAGTTTGGTCTGGTAAGGTTTTAGGCTGGGTATTACCTGTATGTATGTATGTATACTTCATCTACACGCATACGTACATACATACATATATGTGTTTGTGCATGCATGTGTACCTTTTTTTGCTCACTAGTCCATCTACATAACAAACCCATGAAACACTATTCAATAGCACTTTTAGCAGCATTTGTGATGGCTTTCTATTATGTGTCAAGAGAGAATTTGCAATTTTTTTAAAAAATTTGTGATGGCTTTCCAAAGAGTAAAGAGCTTTTCTAATATATTTGCAACTTTTTTAAAAAAAAAAATTCTTTTATGTAAGGTTTAGGCCTCACTTGCAAATCTCGTGTGGATTTAAAACTGAACACATATCCCATGATCGATTTTGCACAAAGAATCTCATATTTTAATCTGTCATGTACACAACCATCTCATAAGAAAATTTGCATTTTAAGTTAATCCGACAGTTGAATTCTATTTTATTTACTCTTAATCCTTATGTGTATCCTTGTGGCTCCTTTATTCTTTGATCTATAGACTACTCTAATGATAGTGCTCCAAGTCACATAAATTAATCGAGCTCACTAGTGAACCATCTAAGGTGAACTCTAATGTATCCCCAAATTAAGTGAAGCATTTTTTGCTTTTTCCCACCAAGCTGATACATAGGATTGAAGATGCCAATACCATCTTTTGGTCTCTTTGTGTTTAATTAATTCTTGTCCATGACAAGCCAAGAGTAAATTTATTGGAATTCTCCTAAATATTTCATGTTGTCTCCTTAAGTGCTATATCCATTTGATATGTAGAATTATGATGCAATGGTTTCATCGTATTATGATGCAATGGTTTTATCATGGGGCTTCAATGATGCAGGTAAGTTTTCTTAGGTTTTTAACTCTCTATTATCATTTTTTCTCAAGTTGTTCCATATGGTTCTAATTTTTTTTAAGGATAAATTACTTTTGACTCCATAGGTTTCCTGAGTTTCATTTACTTTCTTTTAATTTAAAAAAATTTAATTAGATCTCCTAAATTTATTATGTAATTAGATCATTGACTAAGAAGTATCCCAAGTGTCAAGAAGGGAGATGGTGGGGGAAGCAATTCAACTTGAGATGAAATTAGGGATTTCTTAGCTCAATCAATGATATATGATGCATATATGATACATGAGTATCAAATTTCATGCAAACCAAAATCATTAGTATATGATAGTGTTTGCCCTTATTGTCCCATCTGACATAGCTTAGAAACTTGTGGGCTAATGGAAAGGATGCAAGTCAAATGGCAAAGGGCAGATTGATGCAGGGACATGCCATCGGTATTAGATCTGCTAGAAAGTGGATGATCAAAAAGAGAATACAAGAGTAGTGCATTTTGGATGTCTTGACTTCAACAACTTGCACCATTATCATAGTCCCATTCGAAGAAGAGGAATTGGGATAGGAATAAGGGTGCAGCATGGGCTATGAGATCAAAAATCTAAGTTAACATTACTCTTCAGCTAGAAAAATGAAAGGTAGAGTAAGCTAAAATAATATGCATTGATAAGTTATATGTGAAAAGATACTCTTCCAAATTATTTATGCAAAGAAATAAATAACTATAATACAACCGTTAATCCTTGTAACTGCCCATGTCACCACTATTCTTAGTCATCTTGGAAGTTCGCTCCTATAATCCCATGTGTTGTGTAACCCTAAATTCTACTTCTTTGACCTATGCTTCTACACTTGACATCATTCATAGTTGAGCCCTTGTATAGTCTAGCAAATGTTACATGACTTTCATCTATTCTGACTCGATCTAACTTGATCCAAATAACACTTGTTCATAGCTGCTAATTGGATTGTTAAAATGGGGTGTAAGCGATACCCTTCACATTTCATTGGCTGATGATCAAGAGGCTAATGGGATGTTTATATCATCCTCGATATCTATAGGATTGACATATTGTGATCTTGATATAGGACCGATTGTGACCCAAATATCAAACCTTCATGATCAACCTTAATAACTTGCAAACCCCTTTTATGATGTTTCCAAGCCTTGTGCACATGCCACACATCTTCCTTTGTTGAATGTTTATGCATACTATATTAGCTCACACATTAAAGGATTTTCTACATTAAATAGGGTTGTGGCCTTGTCTTTCAATTTAATGAGAATCTTGCTTTCTCTCCTAGTAAGTCACATCTCTCTTCTTTATAAATAGGCCCCATATTCTTCTCTTCGATGCTCATCCCCCTTGTTCATGACTATACTTATGCCTCCTCCCAAGCTTCTCTAATCATCCTGGTGAGCAAGATTGAATATTGGCTGAGGTAACCCTACTGCAGTGATCAACCAACTTCTAACAGGCTCACCAAATCAAAATATCATCACAATTGAGTTGCACTATAGAATTGGAATATCATCATAACCAATTTGCTATTTGATTAAGAGAAGATCCTTTATTTGATGCTAGGCTGGCCATCTACTCTCAATTGAGAGAGGATCACAAGCAATGAAATCTATTCCAAAATGTAATAGAGATTGTGAAGAATGGTAGCCACTTGAATATGACCCTCAAATGAATGATATTTATATGGTTCCTACCATGATTGTGTATAGTTGTATACAATAAGGATATGGAGACATCTAGAGTTGCTTGAACTTTAGAGCTCATGCAAGGCCTATTGCTCTAACTTCCTGGTCAAATCCATCCGAAACTATGTGCCTTGCAACTCTAAAAGGAAAAGAAAGAGATGATATAAGCTTTATAGCCCAGTAAGAATTCTCCATACTCACACCAGCATGAATAAGTAAATATCTTTTAGCAAATATATATAGCTAATAGAAATGTAGTAAGATTCATACATCTATAATTTGATATTGAATAATATCATAATAGTTCTGTTAAACATGTTACATATCACCAATCAACAATTCTATTCAATAGTAATTTAGTGAGATTAATTTTTATTATTTGGTTAACAAAGTTAGATCCTGACAACATCATCACACCAGCACTAGATTAGTCTCACCTACTCTTTAGCTCATGGTAGGCCAAACACATACCATATTTTCGCCTATGGTTGCCAACTACATCTTAACCCACAACTAAGATCATATATGCCACATTTTACATATACCGGTTAGTCTAGATGTCCGTCAATCAAACATATTTCATTATCTTGATTTGATTTTAGCATTGTACTAGTCACAACTATACTTTAGTTTGAGGCAAGACAAATACATGCCATGCTTTTGCCCATGGCTAAAAACCATAAATCATATCTCATCCCGTGGTTGCTATGCTACATTTCATACATGGCTGACTAGTTCATATACTCTTCTTTTTTTTACTCTTATAATTATGAAAAATCATATCAAAACTATGATTAAGTATAGTTAATACCTTGAAATTATCTTTCTGGTATTAGACTAATCATAATCATGCTCTAGCTCATTATAGGCCAAACATAATACTGCACCCCGGCCTAAGACTGATCCAACACATACATACACCACATTTCTTGCATAACTGATTAGTCAACATGCCGCCCATGCCCCATCAATTATGTTAAGTCATATTTTTTCTTACTCAATATGATATCTATAATTAAGCATCATTTAATCATAATCCATGCAATATCAATTTAATAATGCATAATACACATATCAATATCTATTAAAAATATACATCAATCGTATCGAAGAATCATTATATATAAACTTTCATAATCATGTAGATGATTATGTTGAAAAATCCTTATCTCTACCGATGATTGGCTCAAGTATAACAAACAATGTCACGTTCCTCGGTCTATGAATTTGAGGGCAAAGAGTTCAACTTAATACTATCTTGCCCAAGCAATTGCTCACCTATAGAGACAATCATCACCATCCAATCTATTATAAACATCTAGGATTTTTGGTGAAAAATTATAAAAGTTTGGGATAGAGCCCGAAACTTGACCCCTCATACAACTTCAGTTTAGGACCACTCCTACTCAAAACCACAAAACACCTTTGGACCATGGTCCACTAAACATGTAGAGAGGGAAAGAGTGAAGATCAAGAGAGAAACAATAAGAGAAAAAGATTTTTTTTCTTCTCCTCTCTCTATTTCTCATTTTGTTCTTCTTCTTCATAGAAAATAGGGAAAGAAGGGGCTAAATGGCCAGCCATACCTACAAAAGTGACCCATGGTGGTAGCAGTAGCAGCAACATCTCTGACCTTTTACAACTCGAGCATGGCTATGATGGTGGCCGGCTTGGTATAAAAGAATAGAAGAAAGAAATGGGGAAAGACATGAATCTGGTTGAATCCCAGGGATTTAAGGCCACAACCCAATTGACGATGGCTACAAGATTCAGGGACGAAAGCAACGAGGGTGCTAGTGAGGTGGGATGTGATAATTTTTTCTTAAGCAGTTCACATGCTTCTAATTTGATAAGAAAAAAATAACCTATTGACCCCATAGTTTTGCTAAGTTTCATTTAGTTTATTTTTATTTAAAAAAATTAATTAGATTTCTTAAATTTATTATGTAATTAGATCATTGACTAAGATGTATCCCAAGTGTCATAGGGGAGATGGTGGGGAAAGCAAATCAACCTAACATGGAATTAGAGATTTCTTAGCTGAATCAATAGTACATGATGCATATATGATGCATGATTATCAAATTCCATGCAAACTAAAATCATTAGTATATGATACTGTTTGCCCTTATTGACCCAACCGAGAGTGCCTAGAAACTTGTTAGTTGATAGAAAAAGTGACAAGTCAATTAGTAATGGGTAGATCGATGCACGGGCATGCCATCGGCATTAAATCAACTAGAAAGAGGATGATCGAAGGGAAGATATGAGAGCAATGTAAGTCTGGGTGCCCTGACTTCAAGGACTTTCAGAACTATCTTGGCAACATTATTTGAAGATGATGAATTTGGATAGGGATAGGGTGTAGTCTAGACTATGAGAGTAAAAATCTAAGTTAACCCTACTCTTCAACAATAAACTAATGATACAAGTAAGCTAAATTACAAGTAAGCTAAAATAAATTAGTATGCATTGATAAGTTAGATGTTGAAAGATCCTCTTCTAGACTATGATTACACTTATTTACGTTAAGAAACAAAATAACTTATAATATGATAGTTGATTCTTTTAACTACTTGTGTCACCACTATTCTAAGTCATGTTGGAAGTTTGCTTCTATGATTCCATGTGTAGTGTGACCATGAATTCTATCTCTTCATCCTGTGCTTCCACACCTAGCATGATTCATAGCCGAGCACTATATAGTCAAGCAAGTATTATGTAACTTTCATCTATTTTGACACCATCAAACATGTTCCACATGATGCTTGCTCATAACTACCACCAAGATTGTTAAAATGGGGTGTAAGTAATACCTTTCACATCTCACTAGCTAATGAGGATGAGGCTAATGAGATATCTAACATGATCCTCAGTGCCTACATGATTGAAATTGTGATAACCCAGCCCGATTGGGCTAATAGGAAGCTGGGCCTTGTCCATTTGATCGGCCTAAATATTAGAAACCAGCTTGAACAAAAAGAAAAGGAAGGAAGGTGTCTTCTTCTCCCCAAGATTGTCAGATGAAATACGACATTGAGGCAAATTCTAGTTCCCTTCCAACTATATTTAAAGCCCTTCCACCATTTACTTCGATCCCACACCAAAGATAGGAGCTTGGACGCTGAGCTCGCTAGAGTTTTCTTCTCTATTTCTTCTTCTTCTTGAAATCCCATCAGCATGCCTGTCCGATTGCAGCATAAGCACCACCCAAAATAAGGTAATGATACCTAAATCCTTTGATTATGCTCCTCCAAACTCTACCTTATCCTTTAAACCATGGCTTTTGGCTTGCTATCACTAAATTTTCTTTGAAAATTGAGGCTCTAATTTTTTTCTGTTATTCAATTTTTTTTCTTTGATTTTTTTTGGCAACAGTTGTCATCACCTGCCAGTTAGGAAGCCTCCAACTATTCCGCCATGGCCCATCTTGCTAGCCATAGTCGTTGCCGGTGAGAAGGCTTCTTTGTTCTAGGAAAAAATTAGAAGAGCTTGAGTCCCCTATTTCGCCAAGAAACTAGGGTAAGAAAAAAAAGAAGAAAAGAAAGAGAGAAAGAAAGAAAGAGAAAACATAGAAATGGAAAAAAAAAGAAGTAAAGAGAGTTTCTCTCTAGATCTTTTCCACTTTCTCTAGACTATCCTTCTCTACTTTCTCTCTCTAAGTTTCTATCTCTACTATGGTCTTCTAGATCTTTGAGAAGACTTTCTCTTAATGAATTTTATTTGATCAACCTTGGTGAAGGGGGTCCTGACTTATGGCTGCTAACAACATGTCTATCACCCACTAGGCCAAGCTGGGCACCACTGTTTCGCCAACCCTATGAGGAAGTTGCAATTTAGGACTTTTATTCTTAAAGTTAATCATAGTGAAAATATGATAAAAATATAATTTTTGAATATCGGGATATGAGAGGAATTTTCAATTGGATTTGTTGATTTGTTTCGCTCATAAGATAAGTAATGTATACCTTATTTTAAATTTCTTGGCAATTTATATAGTATTTGTATCATTAAGTTTTAAGTCATATTATTTGTGGTTTATGAATATAGAGCATGATATTTATTTATTAAACTAATCTTATTATAGTATATTATTTGATGCATTATTGAAGGTATTGATTCTTTATGGATTATGATTGTTTGATTTTGATTTGATATGTTTCTATATATTATTTTATTTGAAATATGAAACTAATTTTATATAAAAATGCTTTGATTTGAGATGGATTTTGACTCGCATCCTAACAACGTATTGATATATATCCTACTAGTGAGGGTTATACGCTAGTATATAGATACCCTATTAGTGGATGTTTTTTGCCAATACATTGACACCTGCTAGTGGGTTTGTGCACTAGCATATTGATATCCTTCTAATGGGGCTTGTATGCTGGTATATTGATATCCTACCCGTGAAAATTATATGCTAGTATATCGATATCTTGCTAGTTGAGATTATTTGTTGACATTATCAAAATCTTGCTAGTAGAGATTATATATTGGCATATTGATGCTCTATTAGTAGGGAGTACATGTTGGCACTTTGAATATTCTGACCTCATTATTTAGCCCAGACATAAGGTATAAATATGGTCACGATTTATGGCTATCAAGATAAACGTGATATTTTTAAAGAAATTAATTTATAAATAAAATTTAAATTTTGAAAAGATTGATTTCGTATACATTTGATTTTGATTAGTGCTATATATTTGATTTGGCTTTGAATTGATGTACCTTGCATGTTTATTTTTAATATATTATTATTGCTTGATTTATCTAGATAATGTGTTTAGTACTTAATAGGTTGTTAAGCTTATTATCTTCTCTTTTTTTTCTAGATTCAAATACTTAGTTGTAGATGTAGATACTGATATAAGTGTGAAATTAGAAGCAAAATTTGATGTGTTCTTGCGAAGGCCTTTCAGGCGGACAAGAAGACTATTGACTGGCTACAGGCTCAATTCTGGATGGAACAACAACAATTGATAACACTTTCTGTGCCAAATACAATGATTGTTACACTGATTCATTTGTGTTCTTTAGAATGTTACACTGATCGTTGTATTCTTTAGCACAAATTAGCAAACAATGAGTTGCAACTTCTACAGCAATTAAAGGCAATTTATTCAGCAGATAGCAAGGAAGTGCTTCTTTTCTTCCCCTTTAACGTAAGGTCAAGATGGTTGTTCGACATGATATTAAAAATTATTTATTCGCTTATTCACAAATTTAAGGTCTCAAAGTGGATTGGAGGAATTAAACCAAAGGCACCATGGAGAAAAAGATGGATCTTACTAAATGGAGGACTGATTAGTGAAAGGATTTAGATTTAGATGGTTTTTTGGCATCCTTGGCATGAAAAGTTTGGCAGAAACGGACTACTAGCGTATGGCATTCTCTATAGAGGTCTCTGGAGACTTCTACTTTGAATAATTAGCAACAATAGCTTTACATCAATTAAACTATAATTAATAATAATTCTATAACAAATGATAATAAATTTAAATCTAAACTATGTCAATATTGTCGAATATCATTTTTAGTCTTGCTCTAATAGCATCGACATCCGTAACTAAGAATTTAAATCTAAAATAAAAAAAGAGATAATGAGCTTGACAGCCCAGTAAACAATAAATACCTTATCTAGATAAATCATGCAATAACAATATAATGAAAGTAAACATATAAGGTTTATCAATTCAAGACCAAATAAAAATACAGCACTAATCAAAACAATATGTATACAAAATTAGTTTTTTTAAAATTTAAATTTTATTTATAAATTAATTACTTTCAAAACATCAGATATCTTTTGCTAGTCATAAACTATCACCACATTTATATTTTGTGACTAGGCCAGATAATAAGCTTCAAATAATCAAAGTGCCAATATACAATTTTCATTGGAAGGGTATTGATATGCCAACATATAATCCTCACTAATAGGGCATCAGTATGCCAACATATAACTCTCACTATTAGGATGTGATATGCCAATATATAATTCTCACTAGTAGAATATCGATGTAGCAATGCACAATCCCCTATGAGTAGGATATCGATATACTAGCATACAATCTTCATTGGTAATGTATCGATTTACTAATACACAATCCCTACTAGCAGCGTGTTGGTATACTAGCACATAACTCCCACTTATAAAGTATCAGTATACAAGTGCATAATCACCACTGATAGTATATCAATATATAATCTAGCTGCAAGCCAAAATCCATCTCAAATCGAAGCTCTATTTATATAAATCTAGTTTCATATTTCAAATCGAATAATATGCAAAACAATATGAAGAAATTAAAATCAAACTATCGTAATCCATAATAGAATTGATACCCCTTCAGTAATGCATAAAATTATACATTATAATAAAATGAATTCAATAAATAACTATTATGCTCCATATTCATAAATTATAAATAATATGATTTAAAATTCAATGATTTAAATACTATATAATTTGCCAAGAAATCTAGAAAAAAGATTATATTACTTGCCTGGTAAGCGAAACCCATTGTAAATCCAACTAATTCCAAAAATCCCTCTTAAAGTCTAATGTTCATAAATTATAATTTTATTAAAACTTTAGCTTCATTACTTTAAAAATAAAGCCCCATATCCCAACATCCTCATAGGGCTAGCCAAGCGGTAGCATCCGATATACTAGTTAGTTGATCTAGGTCATCCAATCGATGAAGAATAGTTAGTTGATCCGAAAGGTGAGAGAGAAACTCTCTTACCTTCTTTTTTCCTTTTCTTTTTTTTTTCTTCTTCCTTTCTTATTTTTTTTATTTCTTTCCTTCTTTTTTTCTTCCCTTGGTTTCTCGGCAAAATAGGGTAGTCAAGCTCTTCTTTTTTTTTCCTTCCTGAAACAAAGGAGCCTTCTCATCGACAATGGCTATGTCAGGCAAGGTGGGCTACAGTGAGGCAATCATAGGTTCTCTAATCGATTGCTGATGGGGACGATCAGCATCAAAAAATCAAAGAAAACAAACTAAAAATTAGGGGCAAAATTAAAGGCAGAATTTTCAAAGAAAATCTGATGATAACTAGCCAGAAACCATAGTTTATGGGCTAAAGAAAGTATGGAAGAGAATAAATCAAATGATTGAGATACCGTATTCTGGTAGTGCTTAACATGCAATCCAGTGGGCACAATGATGGGTTTCTAGGGAGAAGAAAAGGTGTAAGAAAAAAAACTCGATGAGCTCTTCATCCAAGTTATTATCTTTGGTGTGGGATCGAAGAAATTGGTGGAAGGACTCTAGATAGAGCCGAGAGGGCATCAGAATCTACCTCAAAGTTAGATTGCATATGATCAACTTGAGAAAAGAAGACTCTCATCAAGAGTCTTCTTTCAATTCCTTTTTTCTTCTTTAGGATTGTTTCTAATATTTGGGTTGATCAAATGGACTAGGCCCAGCTTTCTATCAGTGTAATTGGGCTGGGTTATCATTTTCTCCCCTTAAAAGAAAATTCTATTCTCGAAAATTTCTTGCCAAAGTCTTCAAAGGTTTAGGATTATTGCCTCAAGTCATCCTCTAACTTCAAGAACAAAATTTTCACCATAACACCTTTTAAATTAAATTATTGTTCTAATTAGTATAAAAATTTCGACCACTACCATCTATTGCTCACTCTAATTAAATCCTACTAGCACACTGGTGTCAAATCTTGGTTTCTAATTATGTCACAATTAGTATAAATTATCATCCCAATATCCCAAGTTTCTATTCACCCATACTCATTTTATATTTGATTCTACATATCATAATTTATCCACTTATACTCTGATAACATGTTGACTGTCATACCCTTGACTCGAGATCATAAGCTAGGGGTCATAATATCAAATGCATCAAATGCATCTTAATGGAAAGAATTTGCAAAACCAAATCTAAAAGCTAATTTTCACCAAATCCAACTTATAAATAAAATTTTAAAGTCTTACATCAATTAAACCTCAATTAATAATCCTATAAAAATATCATAATAAACTTAAATCTAAACTATGTTGATATTG
>QRFJ01004471.1:0-149403 GCA_006176705.1 Cocos nucifera
TCATTCTCTAAGAAGTATCTGTACTCTCGCTTTGGTGTCTCCACACCATAGACTTAAAGACTCATCTACTAAAGAAAGCGATTGTACACCAACCTTCTGGATCAATCACCATCCTCGTGATGATCCTATGGTCGGGAGCATTTTATGAGTTAATAATCTTTATTCATGTCTTAAATTTTCAACTCTTGAAAATATGAATTATCATTACCATTAACCAAGGATGTATCACAGACTAAATACACATATGTGATAGAAAATAATCCATTTATTTGATTATAGTCAAAATTATAATTTTGCCCCTAGAAGTGTATTACAAGTGTCAGCCAATTCTGGCTTCTAGGGCACATATATCTAATAAGGACTGGGTGAGGCGAGCCAGGTGTAGCCGAAGGGATTAAGGCGGTCGGGGGCTTGGAGAGGCAGGAGGCTGTCGAAGGCTTGGGTAAGCCGGTTCGGGTGCAGCCGAAGGGAGGTCGCCGCTAGGGGAGTGAGGGGGTGGCAAGGGAATAGAACTATAGGGGGGGAGGGTGGCGGGAGAACTTAACGGCTAGAGGTTTGGGGAGTAGGAGGCGATCGGCGGTTCTAAGAAGGAGGTAGAAGGTGATCGGGGGGAGGCGGCTGAGGAGAGAGAGGGTTGGAATGAGGCGGTTGGAGGGCGGGTCAGGTGAAGTTGGGGATCGAGACGGTCGAGGGCTCGAGGAGGCAAGAGTGGCCAGGGGCTCGAGAAGGCTGTCCGAGTGAAGTCGGGGGGAGGTTGCTGGCCAGGGGAGAGAGGGGGTGGCAGGAGGATAGAAGGAGGGGGGAGAGGAAGTAGTGGTAGGGGATAAAAATGGTGGAGGACAGTGGGGATGGTGGGAAAATGATGACACGGTGGGTGGTGGATGGAGGAAAATGAGAGGATGGTGGACGATGGCATGTGGAAAAATGAGGGCGCATGGTGGGATCGACAAAAACGAGGTGGGAAGATTATTGGCGATGACATATGCCATCTCTAATAACCTTTTACCGTCACTAATATACAAAAAATTATTAGCGATGGTAGATTTCATCGGTAATAGTATTTTTGTCGCTAATAATTATACAGTAAAAATAATATTTTTTATATTATTAGTGACGATACTCATACCATTATTAGATATGTGTGCCCTAGAAGCCAGAATTGACTGACACTTGTAATACACTTCTAAGGGCAAAATTATAATTTTAACTATAAATAATAAAATGAATTATTTTCTATCACATCTGTATATTTAGTGTCTATGATACATCCCTTGAGTTAATGGTAATGATAATTCTTATTTTCAAGAGTTGAAAATTTAAGACAAGAATTTTCATTATTAACTCATAAAATGCTCATGACCATAGGATCATCATAAAGATGATGATTGATTCAGAAGGTTAGTGTATAATCGTTTCTTTATAGTAGATGAGTCTTGAGTCTACGATGTAGAGACACTGGAGCGAGAGTACATGTACTCGTTAGAGAACGAGGGTACTGAGCATGACCACCTCGAGTAGTCATAAGAAAGTCTACCTTCTCGTCGATGACTGACTCGAAGCTATAGTGGTGTCTGGTTCTTTGACCTGAGGTGCATCGGTAGTTCACCTTGAGGGTGTTATAGTTTGACTACACCATGACTCGGTCTCCTAGCCATTCGGAATTCTGAGGTGTATGTTGGCTATAGCATGTTCATTGTAGGAATTGGATTGCACCAAGATGGAATTTATCTACCTTGATGGATGAGGAGCAGCCCTATGATGATCATGAGAATCAAGTCCATAAGCCCATGGCCATGGCAAAGAGTAAAATAATAGAAAGAGTTTCTATTAAGATTTTCACATCGGACTTGAATTGAATGATTAAATCATATGATAGAAATTAGGGTTTGACGAGTTCACCTTAACCCTAATCTGATCGGGGCTCAAGATAGAAGAACTTAATCACACAAGTAGCTACACTGAGAGGTTCATTTTTAGTTTTGATGGATTGCCACCATATACTGCTAGGTGCCACTGGTGGATTTTGGGAGCAATTAGAATGATTTGGATGATCGATCATTCTAGTTGTGTGAATTAGAAGATTTCTGATCCATCGGAAAGAGTTTCGATGATGTCGATGATAGAGATCGTGACATATCCCATTACCATACAGAATTGAACCTAACTGGGTCACACAAATATGGGTTTGGATCTGGATATCATCAATTGAACTAACCCATTTCAATTGATTTGAATTAGATTCAATTAGGTTCAAGGAAATCATGCTAGCACATGATTGAACCTAACATTCTCCTTTCTCTAATCGTAAAAGTTGTCTCAACTGAGCCAACTAAGTTTGTGCTCACTCAGGTACCTTTGTCTGATCTGACTAGAGCTTGTTCAGGTTAGAAAAGGGATGTCTTAATTTATGAGATAAATTTGAGACAACACTTGTCATTTTTCATCACCTGCTAATTCTTGTCTTTTGACTTTGGTCAAATGTTAACCTTTGACCCTTGGACATCTGCCCATGTGTCATACACTTATTGGAGAGCAGATAGGGGATTGTCACCTTATTGGATTTTGGAAAGGAGGGAGCACACACCTAGGATGGCATGCACCCATGGATAGGGACGCCTGGAGTCCCATACGAATGGGACTCCTGATTGCTTCTTGGATTCAAACTAGGTGACTCTCACCTATAGACTTTGACCAGTCTTAGGTACCACCTTAGGATGAATCTGTGGATCTCTCATCTGATTGGATAAGGTGATGTCATCCCACCAATCAGATATAGATCTGATTGCACGAAGCAACATGATTGGTCGGGGTGATGTGGCACTATGTGGCGCTGCAGAGTCTGTATAAAGACCTATCTGCGCCCACTTTTAAAATGAGTTCCTCTTAGCCCATGCCCCAAGGTTGCTCCTCTCTCTCTTCCATGCCACCTTTCTGATCCTCTCTCTCCACTCCACACCCAAGGCAATTGGGCTTCAGATTAGTGCGAGTCAGGCAAGAAAAGGGTAATGAAAAAGAAAGAAGGCAGCACTGCTGCAGAGACGACGGATGATCTTCAGAAGGAGTTTTGAAGATTCTCCAAATCAGATCTAGATCTAATTTTTGAAAAAAAGAAAGAGAAGAAGATGATCTTCAGATTCAGCCTGAGTGGGTACCAATAGAGGCCAGGCGCTTGCATGGCTAGATCCAGAACCTCAGGCAATCAGTAGATCATCAACGGATAATCAGATTATCCAGAATCAAGATAAAACTAATTTAGATTTAATTTAATTTAATTTTCTTATTTATTAAATCATAAAATTAGATCTAAAAAATATCAGATCTAATTAGGATCTAAGAGGAAATTTTTGAAATATGCCTCTCGATCCAATCAGATCTGAACGAACCTGACCCTAGAAAATCAGGATTTTCCCTTCAACTGATATCAGAGCCAGGTTCTCATTAAATTTATTTAGATCTGATCTAATCTAATAAATTAGTGATTTTAGATATCACATGAGATGTGATTAGATCTAAAATCAAAAAAATAAAAAAAATTAAAATTAATTAATCTAGATCTAATATGTATGAGATACATAACTAGACTAGCAATAGAATTATTCTATGTGTAGTCTAGTATAATCATAATTTTTATTTGATTAAATATGATTTTTAGATCTATTTATTTACTATTTTCTAATCTTATAAATATTATAATCAGATCTAAAAATAAAAATTAAATTAAATTTAATCTATTCATATGAGATATGTGAAGAGAAATTCTGATTTTTCGATCTAGGTTCGTTCAGATCTGATCAGATCAAGAGATATATTTTAAAATTTTTTCTCTTTGATCTATATCAGATCTGGGATGTTTTAGATCTAATTCTTATTATTTTAATAAATAAAATAAAATAAGGATAAATTAAATCAAATTTAATTTACCTGAATTGGGTAATCCTATTATCCTTTTGATGATCCTATTTGCAGCGGAAGGTTTCGGATCTAGCCACGCAAGCGCCTGGCCTCTATCGATATCCACTCAGGCTGGATCTGGAGATCCTCTTCTTCTCCATTACATCTTCAAAAATTAGATCTGGATCTGATCTGAAGGATCTTCAAAACTCCTTTTGAAGATCAGCAGTCGTCCTTTGCAGCAGTGCAGCCTTCTTGCTTTTGATCTCCTTTCTTTGATCTGGATCGCACCAACCAAGCTCCAAAACTATTTTGGACATGGAAAGGAGAGGGGGAAAAAGCTTTGGCATGGAGGAGGAGAGGAGAAAAAGCCTTGGGCATGGGGAATTCTGATTCAATCATCTCATGTAATTTGAGTTGGGCACAGGATCTTATTTATAGACTAACTGTGATCCAACTCCTCTTCTTCCCAACCAATCACAACCCTTTATGAAATCAGATCTAAATCTAATTGGTGGAAATAGAGTCCCCTAAATTCCTCCTTAGAGGGTGCCTAAGACCAGTCAAACTGGATTCTTAGAAGAACTCTAATTGGAATCCAAAAGGGAGGTGGAGTCCTTGTCCAACAAGGACTCCAGGGCGCCTCCAACTTGGGCGCACGCCTAGGGTGGCATGCGCCCTCCTCCTTGTCAGGTTCTGGTAGGAGAACAAGCCCCCACCAACTCTCCAATAGGTGCTTGACATGTAGTCAAAAGTCAAAGTGTCAATGGTCAACATTTGACCAGTCAAAGGTAGATTTTTGACCAAAGTCAAAGAACAAGAAATGATAGGTGACCAAAAATGGCAGGTAATGTCTTACAAAATAAGACAACCTTTTTTAACTTGGACTACCTCCAGTCAGACCATATGAAGGCCTCTGATTGAGCACAAACTCCTTTGGCTCAGTCAGGACAACTTATTTATGATAGTAAAAGAAGAACGTTAGGTTCAATCGAGTGCTAGCACGATTTCTTGAACCTAATTGAATCTCATTCAGATCAATTGAACTAGATCAGTTCAATTGATGATCACCAGATTCAAACCCTTATTTGTGTGACCCAGTTAGGTTCAGTTCTGTATGGTAATGGGATATGTCATGATCTCTATCATCGACATCATCGAAACTCCTTTCGATGGATCAGAACTCTTCTGATTCGAACAGCTAGAATGATCGATCATCTAAATCATTCTAATTGCTCCCAAAATCCACCAGTGACACCTAGCAGTATATGGTGGCAACCCATCAGAGCTGAATGCGAACCTCTTGGTGCAGCTACCTGTGTGATTAAGTTCTTCTATCTTGAGCCTCCGATCAGATTAGGGTTAAGGTGAACTCGTCAAACCCTAGTCTTTGTCATATGATGTAATCATTCGATTCAAGTCCAATGTGAAAATCTAAATAGAAACTCTTTCTATTATTTCACTCGGCCATGGCCATGGACTTCTGGACTTGATTCTCATGATCATCATAGGGCTGCTCCTCTACCACCGAGGTAGATAGATTCCATCTTGATGCCATCCAGTTCCTACAATGAACATGCTATAGCCAACATACACCTCAGGGTTCCATATGGCTAGGAGACCGAGTAATGGTGTAGCCAAACTATAACACCCTCAAGGTGAACTGCCGATGCACCTTAGGTCAAAGAACCAGACACACTACTGTAGCATCGAGTCAGTCATTGATGAGAAGGTAGACTCCCTAATGACTACTCGAGGTGGTCACGCTCAGTGCCCTCGTTCTCTAACGAGTACCTGTACTCTCGCTTTGGTATCTCCACACCGTAGACTCAAGGCTCATCTACTAAAGAGAAGCGATTGTACACCAACCTTCTGGATCAATCACCATCCTCGTGATGATCCTATGGTCGGGAGCATTTTATGAGTTAACAATGATTATTCATATCTTAAATTTTTAACTCTTGAAAATATGAATTATCATTACCATTAACCCAAAGGATGTATCATAGACACTAAATACACATATGTGATAGAAAATAACCCATTTTATTGATATTAGTCAAAATTATAATTTTGCCCCTAGAAGTGTATTACAAGTGTCAGCCAATTCTGGCTTCTAGGGCACATATATCTAACAATATGTTAGTTGTATGATTAGACTAGTTGTAGAATAGTTCTACAAATAGGTCTAGATTAAATTTTATTTAATGAGATTAAATTTAAATTTAATTCTTTAGATGATTATGAGATAATTTAGATTTTAAAATATGCATAATATGATGTATACAAAACATGTTTTAATTAGATCAATTTTCTTATATGAGATATATGCTTAGATCTAATTATTTTTGTAGATTAGTTGTATTTCTGATTAAGGCATTCCCCTTGGCCGTTCGATCATAAGAACAAAGTAGGATTTAAAGACCCTCTCCTTCCATTTGATGGGATGTTTTTATGATGTGTAGGGATGCTGCGCGTTCGTCCTTAATTAGAAATTGAAAACTTACTTTCTGCAAAATCCTAGATCCTGAAATCCTAGGATCTTATTTGCATGTTTTGTTTTTGAACCCTGAACTTAATTAAGAATTAAGACTATGAAACATATTAGGTCTAAAATTTAAGTATTTTTAGATCTAAGACATGTTCATAAAATTGGGTTCGGGCTTGGGTAGCTCAATTAGGTCTAAGCGGTTGATCAAACTGAATCAAGAGTTGGTTAGATAGATCAACACTGCTAAAATTGACCAGCTTAATAGGATTAAGTTTGGGTCAAGATCGAGTCATGAATGTGATCGATCAAGCTAAGACCTAATTAGGCTCAGTGGTTAGAGTCTAGATTGTAGGCTAACCCGATTGGTTCTGGCTCAACAATTTGGTGTCTAAGGTAAGTTTGGTAGATACGACCGATTGATTTTTATTTGGGAGCTACTCGACTCGAATGCATTCTTGTCGAGTTAATGGCATATCCCTTCCACCGGTCTTACTTACCTGACCATGTTTGTTGACTCAATTCTGATCTGAGGTGGTCAATAATTCGAGCTAACCCATGCCACTAGGTTAGTCATAATGGTTATGACTATGTCAAGTCTAGTTTAATAAGACCTAAATCAAATCTCTCTAAGAAAAGATTAAGTCATGGTCTTCCACCATTGTAGATGTGCGGGCCCTTCCCGAGGTTGATTGTTCTCATCTAGTTATAGTGGCTCAGTTGCACCGAAAAGATGCGACCATGTCTATTAGGCATTGGATGCTACAGGCTGAAGGATGAATTAGGCTCAATATTTTGGATACAGTGAGAGACTCAGTTAGAAATCTAATCTATGCAAATGATGGGTCTGACTTAACTAAGAACTGGATCAATATTTCGGACACAATGAGATTCATGAATTAGAGACCAAGTTAAGATGCATCATGATTAAAGAATCATTGAACAAGAGTTGTTCACTCATTGGCTAACCCATCATCAATAACTGTTAGGTGAGGAGATGAGTCAGTTGGTGGGACCGCACCACCCACTAAAAATTAGTAATCATGAAGATTTTTGCATCTCTACAAAGGAAGTGTAGGGATTCGAGAAAATAGTGGAAGCTAATTTGTTTAAAAAAAAATTTCTAAATAAATTGGTTAAGTCTTAATTACAATATCTAACCAGAAACTTTGACTCTCTACAGAAAAATGTCTACATCCAATCCACTAGCATGAATCCTGGACACCCATAGACTGATCGGACCAAATTATAAGGATTGGCCCTGAAACTTCAAAATCATTTTGGGTTTCAAAAGTTCACTTATGTACTGGACCAGGACCCTCCTACCTTACCAGCTCATCCATCCACTGAGCAGAGAGTGTCTCTAGATAAGTGGACAGACGATGATAACAAGGCCAGATACTACTTGTTGGGCTCAATGTCTGATGAACTTCAGTGCTAACATGAAGATATTAGGACTGCTCATCAAATATTGGCTCACCTATAGAAGATGTTTGGTGATCAGAGTTGCACAGTGGAAGCATGATGGATAGTCAGTCCAAGATCATTATCTGATGATGATCAAGGACATGGAAGAGCTTGAAAAGCTCAAAGTGAGGTTTGACTTGGATCTGTAGAATGATATAATTCTGCAATCCTTGACCGATGCGTATGGACAATTTATCATGAACTATCATATGCATAAACTTCAAAACTCTCTGGCCGAACTTATGAATATGCTAGTCGCCGCTGAGCTTTCCATGAAAGATTCTAAAGGCTCAGTGCTTGCTATGGAATGGACTTCTTCCAAGAGAAAGTCTTTTGGAAAGAAAAAGAAGTCTATAAAAAAGCAAAAGATGGAAGGAGGAAAGAAGAAAAAGGCAGAGCCAAAAAAGAAGGCCGCTGACAAAGAAAAGTATTTCCATTGCAACAATGATGGCCACTGGAAGCGAAACTGTCATACTTACCTGGCCACCCTAAAGAAGAAGGAGGCAGGTCCTTCTGGAGGTATGCTCATTATTGAGTCTAACCTTATGATTCCTTCTGCATCCAGTTGGGTGCTTGACTCTAGTTCTAGTGCTCACTTGTGCACTTCTATGCAGGGTCTTGAGGATAGTAGGAGGCTGAGGGATGGTGAGATGATCCTATGCGTCGGAAATGGAGCAAGAGTTGCTGCCATGGCTGTGGGAACATACCCTCTTAGACTACCTTCTGGTTTAGACTTAGTGTTAAAAGACTGTTATTATGTGCCTGCAACAAGCAGGAATTTGATTTCTGTTTCTTGCCTTGCATTAGAAGGCTATGTAATTAGTTTTCTTAAGGACCATTGTAACATTCTTTATGAAAGAAATAAAATTGCAAGTGGTTTCCTTATTAACGATCTTTATTAGTTACATGTTGATGTATCTATTTTTAATTTCGAGCAAAATATGAATGCCATAAAATCAAAATGAGTTAGGGATAGTCCAAATGATAGGTATCTATGGCACCTAAGATTAGGTCATATAGCAGAAGATAGGGTTAATAAATTAGAGAAAATTGGGCTATTAAGTCCATTGACTCCGAGTCATATCCAATTTGTGAATCCTATCTTCATGGCAAAATGACTAAGCTCCCTTTTGTAGAACATGAGGAAAGGGCCATGGATCTTCTTGCCCTAGTACATACTGATGTGTGCGGCCCATTTGATGTGCCGACTAGAGGCAATCTAGTCTACTTCATAATCTTTACTGATGATTTATCTAGGTATGGGTATGTGTATCTTATGAGACACAAGTTTGAAGCCTTTGAAAAGTTCGAGTTCAAACATGAAGTAGAAAAGCAAACTAAAAAACCCATTAAGATTCTTCGATCAGATTGAGGAGGTGAATACCTTAATTGGGAATTCTTGGACTATCTCAAGAAAAATGGCATAGTCTCTCAATGGATTCCACCTGGAACACCTCAACTCAATAAAATTTCAGAATGGAGGAATCGGATCCTATTAGATATGGTCCGATCCATGATGAGCTTCATAGACCTCCCTGATTTTCTTTGGGGATACTGTTTGTTAACTATAATATACTTACTGAATAGGGTTTTCTCTAAAACCATTCCTACCACACCATATGAGATATGGCATGGTAAGAAACCAAGTCTGAGTCATCTCAGAATTTGGGGTTGTCCGGCTCATGTCAAAAGACAACAAGCAGACAAGTTAGACTTTAGGTGCTTTAGAGCTCGATTCATAGGATATCCTAAAGAGTCATTAGGATATTATTTCTACATTCCAGAAGATCACAATATGATTGTGAGTCGACATACCATCTTTCTTGAAAAATAGTTTATTCAAGATAGCGGCATTGGAAAGCAGATCAAGCTCAAAGATAAAGTCTCACAAGAGCAACGAGCTAAGGACTACATGGAACCAAATCAGGTTAAGCCAATCCATATACTACCTCCTCTACCTCATAGAATGGAAAGGGTTTTTCGTCCCCCTGAGAGGTACTTAGGTACTATTTCAGAGGACGTAGAGAAAATGTTCCTAGTAGGTAATGGGGTTCATAGTGATGATCCGAAAATCTATAATGAGGCAATATCAGATATCGACTCTGAGAAATAGTTAAGGGCAATGAAGTCAGAAATTGACTCGATGCACTTAAACCAAGTCTGGACCTTGGTAGATCCATCAGAAGGTATAATACCTATTGGGTGTAAATGGATCTACAAGAGAAAGATTGGTGCAAATGGAAATGTGGAGACATTCAAAGCTAGATTAGTGGCAAAAAGTTATAGTCAATGCGAAGGCATTAACTATCAGGATACCTTTTCGCTAGTAGCTGTGCTAAAATCCATTCGCACATTGCTTGCTATTGCAGCCTATTTTGATTATGAAATATGGCAAATGGATGTGAAAATGGCGTTCCTAAATGAATATCTTGAGGAAGATATTTATATGGAACAACCACTAGGTTTCACATCTAGTGATGATGATCACAAGGTTTGCAAGCTGCAAAGATCCATATATAGACTTAAGCAAGCATCTCGGAGCTGGAATACTCATTTTAATGGTGCGATCAAAATATTTGGTTTCATCAAGAATGAGAAAGGAGCCATGTGTCTTCAAAAATGTTAGTGGGAGTGCTGTTGTCTTCCTCGTATTGTATATGGATGACATCCTCCTTATTGGAAATGATATTCCCATGTTGACCATAGTTAAAATGTGGTTATCTAAAGAATTCTCCATGAAAGACCTAGAAGAAGCATCCTTTATTTTGAAAATTAAGGTCTATAGAGATAGACTGAATAGGATGCTAGGACTTTCATAGAAAATGTACATAGAGGAAGTGCTAAAGAGGTTTAGCATGAAAAAATCTAAGAGGGGTTTAGTACCCTTCAGACATGGCATCCATCTTTCTAAGAAGATGTGCCCTAGCACACCTAAGAAAATAGAACGCATGAGCAAGATCCCTTATGCCTCAACAGGTAGGGAGCCTCATGTTTGCCATGTTATGTACATGACCTGATATAGCCCATGCCGTGAGTGTCGAGCAAATATCAGTCGAATCTAGGTGAAGAACACTAGACTTCTATGAAATGTATCCTTAAGTACTTAAGAAGAACTAAGGATATGTTGTTGGTCTTTGGTAATGGAGAACTCCAAGTCCAAGGGTATGCAGACTCGAACTTTATGTCCGATGTAGATGATCGAAAGTCGACATTTGGAAGTCTATTTGTGTGCAATGGTGGAGCTATCAGTTGAAAAAGTTCCAAGCAAATAGTGATAGCAGATTCCATCATGGAAGCAGAATACATCACTATGTCAGAAGCTGCAAAGGAGGCATCCTGGTACAAAAAGTTTACCGCAGAGATCAGAGTGACGCCATCAGATGTCATTCCTCTATACTGCAACAACAATGGCGCCATAGCCCTTACTAAGGAGCCAAGGTCTCACCAGAAATCCAAGCACATCGAGTGGCGATACCCCCTCATCTGCGATTATCTCGAGAAGGGTTACATTGAGGTCAAGAGAGTCGACTCCACAGATAATGCGGTGGACCCGCTTACAAAGCCGTTAGACCAGTAGAAGATCGTAGCCCACCTTGAGAAGATGGGACATAGATTTGTAGCCAATTGGCTTTAGATCAAGTGGAAGTTTGTTAGATATGTGTGCCCTAGAAGCCAGAATTGGCTGACACTTGTAATACACTTATAAGGGCAAAATTATAATTTTGATTATAAATAATAAAATGGATTATTTTCTATCATATATGTGTATTTAGTGTGTGTGATACATCCCTTGAGTTAATGATAATGATAATTCTTATTTTTAAGAGTTGAAAATTTAAGACAAGAATTTTCATTATTAACTCATAAAATGCTCCTGACCATAGGATCATCATGAGGATGGTGATTGATCCGGAAGGTTAGTGTACAATCGCTTCTTTATAGTAGATGAGTCTTGAGTCTACGGTGTAGAGACATCGGAGCGAGAGTACAGGATACTCGTTAGAGAATGAGGGCACTGAGCGTGACCACCTCGAGTAGTCATAAGGAAAGTCTACCTTCTCGTCGATGACTGACTCGAAGCTGCAGTGGTGTGTCTGGTTCTTTGACCTGAGGTGCATCGGACAGTTCACCTTAAGGGTGTTATAGTTTGACTACACCATGACTCGGTCTCCTAGCCATTCGGAATCCTGAGGTGTATGTTGGCTATAGCATGTTCATTGTAGGAATTGGATTGCACCAAGATGGAATCTATCTACCTCGGTGGATGAGGAGCAGCCCTATGATGATCATGAGAATCAAGTCCATAAGCCCATGGCCATGGCAGAGAGTGAAATAATAGAAAGAGTTTCTATTAAGATTTTTTTACATCGGACTTGAATCGAATGATTAAATCATATGATAGAAATTAGGGTTTGACGAGTTCACCTTAACCCTAATCTGATCGGGGCTCAAGATAGAAGAACTTAATCACACAAGTAGCTGCACCGAGAGGTTCATTTTCAGTTTTGATGGGTTGCCACCATATACTGCTAGGTGTCACTGGTGGATTTTGGGAGCAATTAGAATGATTTAGATGATCGATCATTCTAGTTGTCTGAATCAGAAGAGTTCTGATCCATCGAAAAGAGTTTCGATGATGTCGATGATGGAAGATCATGACATATCCCATTACCATACAAAACTGAACCTAACTGGATCACACAAATAAAGAGTTTGGATCTGGATATCATCAATTGAACTAATCCAGTTCAATTGATTTGAATTAGATTCAATTAGGTTCAAGAAAATTGTGCTAGCACACGATTGAACCTAACATTCTCCTTTTTCTTATCATAAAAGTTATCTTGACTGAGCCAAATGTAGTTTGTGCTCATTCAGGTACCATTGCCTTGGTCTGACTGGAAGCTTGTCCAGGTTGCAGAAAAGGGATGTATCTTAATTTATAAGATAAATTTGAGACAACACCTGCCATTTTCCATCACCTGCTAATTCTTATCTTTTGACTTTGGTCAAACGTTGACCTTTGATCCTTAGACATCTGCCCATGTGTCATGCACTTATTGGAGAGCAGATAGAGGATTGTCCTCTTACTAGATTTTGGAAAGAAGGGGGCACATGCCTAGGATGGCATGCGCCCATGGATGGGGACGCCTGGAGTCCCATATGGATGGGACTCCAGGTTGCTTCTTGGATTCAAACTAGGTGACCCTCACCTATAGACTTTGACCAGTCTTAGGTGCCACCTTAGGATGAATCTATGGATCTCTCATCTAATTGGATTAGATGATGTCATCCCATAAATCAGATGTAGATCTGATTGTACGAAGCGACGTGATTGGTCGAGGTGATGCGGCACTATGTGGCGCAGCAGAGTCTATATAAAGACCTGTCTACGCCCACTTTTAAAATGAGTTCCTCTTAGCCCACACTCCAAGGTTGCTCCTCTCCCTCTTCCATACCATCTTTTTGATCCTCTCTCTCCTCTCCGTGCCCAAGGCAATTGGGCTTCAGATTAGTGCGAGTCAGGCAAGAAAAGGCTGACGAAAAAGGAAGAAGGCAGCACTGCTGTAGAGACGGTGGATGATCTTCAGAAGGAGTTTTGAAGATCCTCCAAATCAGATCTAGATCTAATTTTTGAAGAAAAAAAAGAGAAGGGGAAGATGTCCAGATCTAGCTAGAGTGGATACTGGTAGAGGCCAGGCGCTTGCATGGCTAGATCCAGAATCTTAGGCAATCAGTAGATCATCAATGGGTAATCAGATTACCCAGAATCAAGGTAAAACTAATTTAGATTTAATTTAATTTAATTTTTTTATTTATCAGATCATAAAATTAGATCTAAAAAATATCAGATCTAATTAGAATCTAAGACAAAATTTTTGAAATATACCTCTCGATCCAATCAGATCTAAACGAACTTGATCTCGGGAAATCAGGATTTTCCCTTCAACCATCACTAAACCCATAGCTAATAAATTTTTTCATTAATTTTTTTATCCTCCTAGGTCATTTTTTGGATGGTTAAAAATTAATATTTGATTTTATTAAATTTTTGACTTAATTAATTTATGAATCAAGTCCTAATTGATTTGAATTAGATTTAATTTAATTAGGCTTGACTTAATTTGATGCTAATTGGGTTTTAATATTTCGAGTAAAACTTGAATTAAATTTCTAATTGAATTAGGTTTGACAAGATTTTGAATTGAATTTGAATCAGATTTGAATTAAATTTGAATTGAACTCAAATTAAAAATTATTTTCTTATAATTAATTTAAGTCACATTAAATTTAATTAGACTTGACTTAATCTGAATGTAATTGAATTTTACAATCTAATTAAGACTTGGATTCAAAGTCTAATTGAATTAGGTTAGATAGGATATTTTGAATTAGATTCGAATCGAGTTTCAATTACATTTGGATTGAACCTAAATTGAAAAGTATTTTTTTAAAATTAATTATAATTAGATTAAATTTAATTTGGCTTGACTTAATATGAAAATAATTGGATTTTACTATCCATGTAAGGCTTGGATTTTAAAGTCTAATTGAATTATGATTGACATGTTTTCTAAATTAGATTCGAATCAGATTCAAATTAGATTTGAATTGGACCCAAGTTAAAAATTATTTTTTTTCTAATTAATTTAAATTAACTTTAATTTGATTAATTTTGACTCAATTTAAGATAAATTGGGCTTTATAATCTATGTAGGATTTGGATTTGAAGCATAATTGAATTAAGTTTGATAGAATTTTGAATTGAATTCAAATTTGGTTCAAATTTGATTCAAATCAAATCCAAATTGAAAATTATTTTCTCCTAATTGATTTAAAGGTAATTAGATTTTACAATCCAAGTAGGACTTGAATTAAAAGACTAATTGAATTAGGATTGATAGGATTTTGATTTGAATTCAAATTGAACCCAAATTAAAAATTAATTTTTCTTAATTAATTTAAATCAAATTAAATTTAATTATACTTGACTTAATTTGAAGGTAATTAGATTTTACTGTACAAGTAGGACTTGAATTAAAAGTCTAATTGAATTAGGATTGATAGGATTTTGAATTGGATTCAAATTAAATCTAAATTAAAAATTAATTTCTTCTAATCGATTTAAATCAGATTAAATTTAGTTAGACTTGACTTAATTTGAAGGTCTTAGATTTTACTATCCAAGTAGGACTTAAATTAAAAGTCTAATTGAATTAGAATTAACAGGATTTTAAATTGGATTCGAATTGAATCCAAATTAAAAACTTATTTAATTAATTTAAATTAGATTTAATTTAATTAATCTTAACCTAATTTGAAGTTAATTGAATTTTATAATCTAAGTAGAATTTGAATTCAAAACCTAATTTAATTAGGTTTGGCTGAATTTTGAATTGAATTCGAATCAGATTCAAATAGGGTTTGAATTGGATTGAGTCATAGTCTGGATTATTAGCGACCGAAAACATCCCATCACTAATTCCATCGCTAATTCCTATTTTATTAGTGATGGCTAATTATCCATCTCTAATTCCATCATCAATAAAATTTTAAAATAATATTTTCTCTCTAAGTTATTTTTTTGAAAAATTATTAACGATGGTTATTTCTTAGTCGCTAAAATTCAAAATCACCATCGATAATACCTATTTTATGTTATAAAAGTATTTAAAAATTTTAAATAATTTTAGCGGTGGCTTGTGCCATCGCTAATAGTTAACTTAGCCATCGCTAATAGCATGTTATTAGAGACTATCGCTAATAGCATGTTATTAGCGATGGCCAATTCTTTCTTGCTAATAATCAAAATATGCCATCACTAATATTTTTATTATTTTTAAATATTTTTATTAAGTTTATAAACTTTTAGAGATGGCGTTTGCCGTCACTAATATTAATATTACGATCGGTAATGTTAATATTATTGTCGCTAATACTATTATCGATGGTAAATTTTTTAGTCGGTGTTGTGGTTGAAAAAAGTCATTTTTAGCGATGGAACATTTTACCATCGCTAATACAATCGCTAATATTCATTTTTCTTATAATATAAAATGATGAAAAATATTCAGATCTTCATAGAATTTAGCAAACTTTATCCTTACGAACTGGCATCCGTTGTCAGTAATTAATGTCCAGAGTAGGCCGAACCTACATATTATAGATTTTCAAACAAAGTTCTACACTTTGACTTCAGTGATCTTTGCCAGGGATTCGGTCTCAACTCACTTGGTGAAGTAATCCACCACCAAAAAGAGAAATTTTTGCTATCCGGATGCCATAGAAAATGATCCAAGTATATACATTCCTCATTATGTAAATGGCCATGGAGTGCTTAAAGGTATGAGCAAGGAAGCTGGTTGCCTTTGAATATTGGCCTTTTTTGACACCGATCATATTTTCTTACATAGTCAACTGCATCTTGCTGCATGATTGGCCAATAATATCCTTGCCAAAGTAGCTTATAAGATAATGATCTAGCTTTGAGGTAGTTTTCACATACTCCATGAACTTCTCTCATGATATAATTGACTTCAGATGGTCGGAGATATTTGAGGAGTGGTAGGGAGTAGGATCTCCTATACAACTTCTTCTCATATAAGATGTAATGAGAGGCCTGGTTTCTTAGTTTTTGAGTTTCTTTGGAGTCTTCGGGAAGGATGCCATATTCGAGATATAGATCCAAAGGATCAATCTAGCTGAACTCATGGTCTGCTTGCATTATTGTCTAGGATTCCTCCAAACTTGGGTGCTAAAGAACTTCAAAGGAAACCTCCTTTGGTAACTCATTAGGAGCTAGGATAGCTAATTTGGATAGAAGGTCGGCTTTAGAATTTTTCATCCTTAGAATCTGCTAAATGTCAAAACTATTGAAGGTTGAGATCAAACTTTTTACTTTGTCCAAATATTTCTTCATGCTTTCCTCTCAAGCTTCATAGCTACTATTGACTTGCCCCACCACTAATTACGAATCACTATAGAATTTCATATAGTCTATCCCTAACTGCTTAGCTATTCTCAATCATTCAATCAGAGCCTCATATTCTACTTTGTTATTGGTAGCAAAAAATTCAAAGCACAGTGTATATTTAGCAATAAGCCCTTCTAGATTAATAAGAATCAAGCCTGCACCTGCTCTAGAAGTATTGGATGAGCCATCAATATACAAAGCTTAGAAATCTTCGGAAAGGTCCGCTTTCTCTTCAAAAAAGTTTGGCTGAAAACAAGAGGTGCTGACTTCCTATTGTTCATGCTCAAACGATTCTAGGATAGAGCATTCTATCATAAAATTGGCTAGTATTTAAGCTTAAATAGATGGTCGAGATTGAAACTTGATATCAAATTTAGTTAAGCTCAATTGTCCATTTTACTATTCTTCCTGAAGGGTCCAGCCGGTGAAGGACTGTCTTTATAGGCTGATCTATGAGAATTATTATTATATGCCCTTGAAAGTAAGGTCGAAGCTTCCTAGCTATAATCAACAAGGCATAAGTTAGCTTTTCGAATTTGGTATATCTTATCTCCATATCTCTCAAAACTCGGCTTATATAATAGATTGACTTTTGAACTTTATTCTTCTCTTTGATTAAGATAGCTCTGATGGCCATAGGAGATACTGCTAAATATAAGAATAACTCATCATTGGATTTGGGGTTGGCAAGGAGGAAAGGTGAGCTGAGGTAGTTCTTCAATTTCTCAAAGGCATGCTAGCACTCAAAGGTTCAATAAAAGTTCTTAGGTTACTTGAGCACTTGAAAGAAGGACATACAACATTCTGTTGATTTTGAAATAAAATGATTCAAAGCCATAATCTTTCACGTCAGGAGCTGAATCTCTTTTATTATCTTGGGAACTATCATCTCTTGGATATCTCAGATCATTTTTGGATTTGCTTTGATGCGGCACCTTGACATCATAAATTTCAAGAACTTTCATGAGGTTACTCCAAAAGCATATTTGGTTGGGTTCAGATTCATCTTATACTTTCAGAGAGTGTTGAATATCTCTTCTAGGTCGGTGATGCAGTTCTTTGAAGATCGACTTTTGACAAGCATATTATCCACATAAATTTTCATGTTGTAGCCGATCTGTTCTTTGAAAATTTTATTCACTAGGTACTGATAAGTTATACCAACATTTTTAGGTCTAAATGGCATGATCCTATAATAATAAAGTATTAGATGTATGTCCTAGAAGCCAGATTGGCTAACACTTATAATACACTTTTAAGAATAATTTTGTAATTTTGACTATAAATTAATAAAAGATTATTTTCTATCATAGTGTGTATTTAAAGTATCTGTTTGAGTTAATGGTAATGATAATTCATATTTTTAAGAGTTGAAAATTTAAGACATGAATTTTCATAATTAACTCATAAACTATTTTCAATCATAGGTTCATCATGAGGATGGTAATCGATGAGCAAGGTTGGTGTACAATCATTTTCTTAGGATAGATGTATCTTGAGTCTATGGTGTGGAGACACTGAAGCGAGAGTATAGGTACTCATTAGAGAACGAGAGCACTGAGCATGGTCACCTTGAGTAGTCATAAGGAAGTCTATCTTTTTGTCGATAACTGGCTCGATGCTGTAGTAGTGTATTTGGTTCTTTGATCTGAGATGCATCAGTAGTTCATCTTGAGGTGTTATAGTTTGACTACACCATAACTCAATCTTCTAGTCATTTAGAATCCTGAGGTGTATGTTGGCTATAGCATGTTCATTATAGAAATTGGATTGCACTAATAGGGGATCTATCTACCTTAGTAGATAAGAAGTAGCCCTATGATAATCATGAGACTGAGTTCTTAAAGCTATGGCCATGGCAGAGTGAAGATGATAGAAAGAGTTTTCATTAGGATTTCACATCAGACTCGAATCAAATGATCAATTCATATGATGAATGTTGGGTTTGACGAGTTCACCTTAATCCTAATCCTATTGGGGATCAAGATAAAAGAACCCAATCACATAGGTAACTATACTGAGAAGTTTGCTTTTAGTTCTGATGGGTTGCCACCATATAGTGCTAGGTATCACTGGTGGCTTTTAGGAGCAATTAGAATGATTTTGATGATCGATTATTTTAATTGTATGAATCAGAAGAGTTCTAGTCCATCGAAAGGTATTTCGATGATGTCGATGATAAAGATCATGACATGTCTCATTACCATACAGAACTGAATTTAATAAGATCATATAAATAAGAGTTTAGATCTAGATGTCATTAATTGAGCTAACCCAGTTTGATTGATTTGGATTAGATCCAGTCATGTTCGTGGTAGTCGTGCTAGCACACGATTGAGCTTGGCTTTCTCCTTCTGTAATCTTTCTGATTCATCACAATTGAGTTAAATTTGATTTGACTCATTCTTATATCTTGAATGAGTTAATTTTTATCTAACTAAAATAAGTTCAGATTAGATAAATTATAGAAATTAAATCCATTCCTAGTGCAATTGGACTAGGGTCAAAAGTTGACCCAATTGAGAGAATTGAGGGTCACTTGATCGGATACTTTTAGAAGATTATCTAGAAATTCTTTTGATCTAATTTTTGGATATGTGATAGGGGTTGAGTCATGCTATGGATGTGCCAAATTTCGTGATTTATGGTGATGGTTTGACTAGGTTTTGATGGAGTTTGATTTGGATCAAACTCTTGAGGTAAGAGTCCTAGGTGCAATGGACTCTTCCTTATCTACTCATGTCACCCACTTTTTATTGATTTTTAGTCATAAAAACTAGATGAGATCTAGGGTTTCACATGGAGAATAAGTCCTAGAGTCCCAATGATCAAATAAATTCATTATTTGGTCGAAGAGGGACTCTATGTGGCGTTGGTTTTTAAACCTTCTCACGCCAAAGAGCTATGATTGCATGATTTTATTTTCCATGCAGAGGTGCTATTGCCCATACCATATCCCATGCCCCCTCTATCCTCTCTCTCTCCCTCTCTTCTACAAGCCTGAAATGTTAAGCACAAATCTAAGTAGAAGGTCCAAGGTTTTTGGCACAAGATTCAGGATCTATGCGACGGTGTTCGTGAGACGGATGGGCTGCCTTCAGAAATAGTTTTGAAGGATCTATAGATTAGATCTAGATCTAATCTTTGGAGGAGAGAATTATGAGGAGAAGATATTCAGATCTTGCTCGAGCACATACTGGTAGAGGCTAGATGCGTGCATGGCTCTTTCCAAAACCTTAGGAACCAATAGGATCATCGTAGGATAATTAGATTACCCAATAAGGTACTTCAAATTAAATCTGATTTAATTTTATTTTTAATTTTTAATATTAGATCACCATGATTAAATTTGAGAACTCTTAGATTTGATCCGATCATAAAAAATTTTATAGAAAAATCTACCTAAGATCTGATCAGATTTGGATGATTCTACGACGAAAAATCAGATTTTTCTTCAACTGGTATCAGAGCTACGTTAGTAGTTCTTCAGATCTTTTCTAGATTTAATTTAATTTTTATTTATAATTTAATATTAAATAATTTTATTTATCAAATTAGATATGATTAGATATGAAATAAAAAAAATTAAAAATTATATAATTTAGATCTATAATATATAAGATGCATGACTAGACTAGGAATAGAATAGTTCTATGTATAGTCTAGTAAGATCATGTTGTTAATTTGATTAAATATAATTTTAGATTTATTTTTT
The DNA here is from genome assembly GCA_006176705.1 of Cocos nucifera. Classification (NCBI taxonomy): domain Eukaryota; kingdom Viridiplantae; phylum Streptophyta; class Magnoliopsida; order Arecales; family Arecaceae; genus Cocos; species Cocos nucifera. The sequence continues at coordinate 20,536 of QRFJ01004471.1, forward strand.
TTTTATTTTTTTGATGTTATAATTTTTATAACCAGATTTAAAAAATAGAAAATAAAGATTTTAATTTTTAGTTTATTCATATGAGATATGAAAGTTGCATGCTTAGACTAGTTATAGAATAGTTCTATACAATATCTAAAATAGTTTTATTTTTTATGTGATCAAATTTAAAATTTTATTTTTTAGATTTAATATGTGATATTTTAGATCTGAAAGCATGCATGGTTTATTAGGTTATGATACATGAGATGTATGCAAGATATTTATAGGTTAGATCTTTTGTATATATGATATATGATTTAGATCTAACTAGTTTTATTTTAGAAAATATATTTTTGATTAAGGCATTCTCCTTGGCCATTTGATCATAAGAACAAAGTAGGATTTAAAAACCCTCTCCTCCTATTCGATGGGATGTTCTTATGATGTGTAGGGGTGCTGCACATTCATCCTTAATCAGAAATCAAAACTTATTTTCTACAAAATCCTAGATCCTAGAATCCTAGAATTTTGTTACATATTTTATTTATGAACTCAAAACTTAATTAAGAATTAATATTATAAAATTAATTACATCTAAAAATTATAAATTTTTAGACTTAAGATATCTTCATAAAATTGGGTTCGAACTTAGGTAGCTCAATTAGGTCTAGTGGTTGATTAAACTGAATCAAGAGTTAGTTAGGTGAGATTAAAGAAAGTTTATAATTGACCAGTCTAATAGGATTAAATCTGGATCAAGATTGAATCACATTGAGATATGACTTGATTAAGTCAAGACCTAATTTGGCTCCATGGTTCGAGCTTGGATTATAGGCTAACTCAATTGGTTCTGATTCGATAATTTGGTGTCTAAGGTAAGTTTGGCTAATATGATCAACTGATTTTTAATTAAGAGCTACTTGATCTGAATGCATTCTTATCGAGTTAATGGCATATCCCTTCCATCGGTCTCACTTACCTAGCCATTTATATCGATCCAGTTCTAATTTGAGGTGGCTAATAATTCGAGCCAACCCATGCCACTAGGTTAGTCATAATTATTATGATTAAGTCAAGTTAAGTTTAAAGAGACCTAAATTAAATCTTTCTAAGAAAATATTAAGTCTAAGGTCTCTACCATTGTAGATGTACGGGCTCTTTCCAAGGTTGATTATTCTCGGCTGGATATAGTGGTTCAATTGCATCGAAAAGATGCAACCATGTCTATTAGGCATTGGATGCTTTGGGTTGGAGGATGGATTGGACTTAATATTCTGGATATGGTGAGAGATCCAATCAAAAATCTAATTCATACAAATGATGGATCTGACTTAATTAAGGAGCGGTGCAATATTCTGGACATGGTGAGCTTCATGAATTAGAGATCAAGTTTAGGTGCACCATGATTAGAGAATCATTAGACAAGAGTTATCCATTCACCAATTGACCCATCACCAATAACTGTTAGGTGAGGTGGTGAGCTAGTTGGTGGGACCGCACTATTCATTAGAAATCAATAATCATGGAGATTTTTGCATCTCTATCAAGGAAGTATAGGGATCCGAGTAAATAGTGGGAGCCTAATTTATTTAAAAATAAAATTTTTAAATAAATTTATTAATTCTAATTATAAAATTTAACTAGAAACTTTGACTCATGTGTGCTAAATTACATGATGTATGGTGGTGGTTTGACTAGGTTTTCACAGAGTTTGATTTGGATCAAACTCTTGAGAGAAGAGTTTTAGGCATAATGGACTCTTCCTTATCTACTCATGTTGCCCATTTTTTGATTGATTTTTGGTGATAAAAACCAAATGGGATCTGAAGTTTCACATGGAGAATAAGTCCTAGAGTCCCAATGATCAAATAAATTGGTTATTTGGTTAAAGAGGGACTCTATGTGGCATTGGTTTTTAAACCTTCTCATGCCAAAGAGCTATGATTGCATGATTTTATTTTCCATCTAGAGATACTGTTGCCCATACCATATCCCATGCCCCCTCTATCCTCTCTCTTCTCTCTTCTACAAGCCTAAAAAGTTAGACATAAATCTGAGTTGAAGGTTCAAGATTTTTGGCACAAGATTCAGGATCTATACGACGATGTTCGTGAGATGGATGGGCTACCTTTAAAAATAATTTTGAAGAATCTACATATCAGATCTAGATCTTTAGAGAAAAAATTTAAGAGAAGAAGACGTTCAGATCCTGCTCGAGTGGATACCAGTAGAGGCCAGGCGCATGCATGGCTCCTTCCAGAACCTTAGGAACCAACAGGATCATCGCAGGATAATTAGATTATCCAACAAGGTACTTCAAATTAAATCTAATTTAATTTAATTTTTAATTTTTAATTTTTAATATCAGATCATCATGATTAGATCTGAGAACTCTTAGATCTAATCAGATCATAGGAATTTTTGTAAAAAAATCTATCTCAGATCTGATTAGATCTAGACTATCTTATGGCAAAAAATCAGATTTTTCTTCATAAAGACCCTGGTCAGTAATAAAAGTAGTTTTCTCCTCATCTTCAAATGTCATCTGGATTTGGTTATAGCCCGAGAAGGCATCTATGAAGGTGAAGAGCTCATGGTCATAAGTTGCATCTATGAGTTGATCAATTCTTGGTAGAGAGTAGCTATCTTTTAGGCAAGTCTTATTTAGATCGGTGAAGTCTATGCAGATCCTCCACTTATTGTTAGCCTTCTTGACAAGAACTATATTTGCAATCCAATCTAGATAGGATACCTTTCAGATAAACTTGGCCTTGAGGGGCTTGTCCACCTTGCTTACGATCGCTTTTCATTGCTCTACCGTAAAGCTTCGATTCTTTTGCTTCACAGGTCGATGTTTGGAGTCCACACTTAGGCGATGCTCCATTACCTCTTCTTTCTCAGAAAGGTCAATATTTCGGGCATATCTATAGGAATTCAAGTAAAATTATCAGCATTCTTTCTCAAAAAGGTGACAAGCTGCCTTTTAACCTCTTCTTCCAGGTTGGTGTCAATCTGAACTATGTGATCCTCATTTCCATTATTTAAGAAAATAGCAATGAGGTCATCAATTGGTTCTCCCCATTCTTCAATAAGATCATCACGAACGTCAAGCCTATCTACTAGACAAAGTTCAGGCTGCTTTTTCCCTTGTAGAGCAATAGTATAACAATGATGTGCCAGAGCCTAATCTTCTCTGACTTCTTTGATTCCGTATTCTATTGAAAACTTCATCTTCAAGTAATATTTTGATACCATAGCTTGGAGTGCATTCAAACCAGATTGTTCAAGGATAGCATTGTAGGCAGAAGTATCCTTCACTACCAAAAAATTGATATGAGCTTTGGATTGCCTTGGGTATCGATCTACTACGACTACTAGGATGATAATTCCTTCAATCGGTACCGTGTATCTGGTGAACCCTACTAATGAAGAGCTTAGTGATTCCATACAATCATCAGGTATAGACATTTTAGAGAAAATATCATAAAATAAGACATCAACCAAACTTTTATTATCGACCAAGACATGGTGTATATCATAATTTATAATATTTAAAGAAATGACAACTATGTCATTATGTAGAAATTGAACCCCTTGTGTGTAAGATTTGATGTGGTGCTTCCAAGCCTTGGCAGGCCATAGGAGGAGTCGGGATGTTGGCTCTGAGAGACTAAGATGGATGTGACTCCTAGGACTAGAAAAGGAGTTGTCCTTGGTGAAGGTGGCATGTAGCCCTGTATGGGACTCAAGGTTCAAGTGTGAGGACCTTGAGGAGGCTTGGTAGGTGCTCGAAAAACCTAGGATACAAGATGGAGCAAAGGATCAAAGCCAAGAAAAAGAATCAGCCAAGATAGGGGCTAACACACGGGCAAGCTGGCTCGGATATATAGCCGAGCCAGCTCGGGGCACAATCGAGCCGGCTATCTTAGGCAAATAGAAGATAGGATTTAGGTAAAATGCAATCGAGTCGGCTTGGCTCCTGATAGAGTCAGCTCGATGGTGATGAATAGAACTGGACATAATTTTCTATTTGGATCTGGGATAGGCTTTTATCCTAGGGTCTTAAGGCCTGGACCAATAAGGTCTTAAGGGGGCTAACTCATATATGGGTTGGGTTTAGATCTAGGGGATGAGAGCATGTGAGACATATGTATATGGGCTCGATGAGTGCTTTCATGTATTGGATTAGCCTAGGAGAGTTTTTTCACTGAGATTTGGGTTTATTAGGATTCATGTAGTATAGCAGAAATCCTAGGATATATAAATTCAGGTATTGTATCTTTATAATAGAGTGGAATATAATTGATCTTTTCTTCCTAAAACTCTCTATTCTTCTCTCTTTAATTCTAACTTTAAGTCCTAGGTGCCGACCATCTACTTTGTTCTTCTTCTCTTCAATAATTGGTATCAGAGAGGTACCAAGATCCAACAAGTGGTATCAGAGCCTGGTTGAGCATGAAGGAGGAAGAAGATCAAATTTTAGTAGAGATCAGCAGCGAGGTTCAAATCTAAGGCTTTCTCTAGGCTTCGTGAGGAAGAAAGAGATCATAGGACTGCTGTCCACCATCTCTAATCATGCTATCTTTTAGATCCACCTATTTTCTATTTTTGATTCGTACGATCACGAAGAATAGTGGGTTGAAGGTAGGATTTGAGAAGTTTGATAAAAAGAAAAGTTTCATGATGTGAAAGACTAGGATGGAGGATCTATTAGTTCAGATGAGACTAGATTTAGCCTTGGAAGATAGATCGAAGGAGATGACAGACAAGGAGTGAGTGTCGTTGAAGAAAAAGGCATGTGCCATGATTAGAGCTTGTCTGGTAGATGAGGTTCTATATGGCATATTGGATAAGAAGATGTCCAAGGGTTTATGGTCGAGGTTATGCTAGTTGTACATGGAGAAGAATATATGCAACAAGTTGATGCTGAAAAAGCAATTGTATAGCTTTCAGATGCATGAGGGTGAGGATGTTGCAGGGCATATTCAGTGGTTTGATCGAATGAGCATGGATTTGCTCAACATTAGGATGCATCTCAAAGAGTAGAATAAAAATTTATTGCTACTATGTTCGCTACCTAGGAGCTTCGATCCATTGGTGACGATGTTGCTGTATGGTAAGGAGAAGCTGGTGTACGAGGAGATCGTATCAGTGCTAAGGTCTAACAAGCAGTGGGAATAGATGACAAAGAGGGAGGTCTTCTAGGAGAGTCTCATGATTTTAGAGAGGCCTAGGTAAGGAAAGAAGAAGGGTCAGTGAAGGGACAACAAGGGATCCAAGAGATGCTTCAAGTGTGGTGAAGTAGGATATGTTAAGTGAGAATGTTCGCTTTGGAAGAAGTGCAAGAGAGGAGAAAACTCAGATTTCATTGGTTTAGTTGTTACAAGTAAAGAGTTGAATGAGCTCTTGATAGTCTTGGAGAAGCCTACGGGATGCGGTGTATCTGAGATGATTTTGGATAGGTCTACAGAGTGCGGAGGGTCCAAAGGGACAGCGACGGTATCCAAGGCACGACAGCAGGCTCAGCAGTGCAGCATTAAGTAGTTATCCTTGAGAAACTTGGTTATAGAGTCGGCTTCTGTAGCAACAGGAGGACTTTGGTTTTAGGTGGAGCACCGAACAAAGATGGCTTCATAGATAGAGAGAGATGTGATACGAGTTCAGAGCGAAGGAGTGCAGGAGGACCAATATCGTAGTACCAATGTTGGAGATGTGCAGTCCTAGATGGAGCAGTACATGTAGAAGGATAGATTAAGTTTTGAGAAGATCATGTCAGGATATGCAGTAGGTGTCGGCATAGGATTGCTGCAAATTCTTTAGGAAAGTCCATGATAATTGATGCAACTTCCTAGCAGAAGGGTGCTTACAACTCTAAGGATGGTACATAGAAGCAAGCCAAGATCTTCAGCGGTGGAGGTGGTCATCCCAAAGACTTCAAAGAGAGCTCAACAACTGAAGAAGAATGACGGTGGCAAGGTATGCACTAGTAGCTATCAAGGTGTGCATTGATAATGGGTTCGTGCAGAAAAATATTGCCAGGTGTGCCAAGGCTTGGGTGAACCAAGATGGAGATTGTAGGATTTGATATGGTGCTTCTAAGCCTTGGGAGGCCACAGGAGGAGCCAGGATGTTGGCTCTAGAAGACTAAGATGGGTGTGAGTCCTAGCACTAGGATAGGAGTTGTCCTAGGTGAAGGCGACGTATAGTCCTGCATGGGACTCGGGGTTCAGGTGTGAGGACCTTGAGGAGGCTTGATAGGTGCTCCAAAAATTTAGAACACAAGATGGAGCAAAGGACCAAAGCCAAGAAAAAGAATTAGCCAAGACAGGGATTGACATACAAGTGAGCTAGCTTAGATACGTAGCCAAGCCAACTCGGGCTGAGATTGAGTCAGCTCAAGGCACAATCGAGCCAGCTGTCTCAGAAAGATAAAAGATAGAGTTTGGATGAGATGTAGCCAAGCCGCCTCGGATCCTGATAGAGCTGGCTCGATGATGGTGAATAAAACTAGATTGGATTTTCTATTTGGATCTAGAATATGCTTTTATCCTAGGGTCTTAAGGCCTGGACCAAAATGGTCTTAAGAGGGCTAACTCATGTATGGGTTGGGTTCAGATCCAGGGAATGAGAGCATGTGAGACATATGTATATGGGCTCGATGAGTGCTTTCATGTATTGGATTAGTCTAGAAGAGTTTTTCAGCTGGGATTTGGATTTATTAGGATTCATGTGGTATAGTAAAAATCCTAGGATATATAAATTTAGGTATTGTATCTTTATAATAGAGTAAAATATAATTGAGCTTTTCTTCCTAAAATTCTCTACTCTTCTCTCTCTAGTTCCAACTTTAAGCCCTAGGTGCTGGCCATCTACTTTGTTCTTCTTCTCTCTAATAATTGGTATCAGAGAGGTACCAGGATCCAACATTGGGCATCTTCTTTAGTGAAAGTAATGATTCTTTGGTCCTCTAATTTTTTGCCGACTCTACCAATCCATTGGCTTCTTCTCATCGATATCCCCCAATGATTGTGTTAATGATTCCGAGTGAGGGCCGATCTTCTTGCAATTCTTTCCTTTGAGATGGTTGTGGCTATGGAAGAGCTCTCGACTGATCTTTCCTTCTTTCTAGTCAACATCGTAGAAATTTATCTAGCCGACCTCATCTGATCAACTTCTTAATTTCATCTTGGAGTTGGATAATTCTTCAGTATCGTGACCATGGTCACAATGATAAAGACAATACTTATTTGGATTGTGCTTGCTCAGATGAGATCGCATCTTGTCCGACCTCAAGAGTTGCTCTTTGATCTTCATTAGCACTTGAGTTTTTGGAGCATTCATGATAGAATAGTTATGAAATCTTCTCGAAGGAAGGGCTTCGCCACATTCTTCTTTCCAGGCTTCTTGATCGACGAGCCTGAGGTAGAGTTCGAGCTCATCTACATTCAGGAGGGTTCTAGAATACGGTCGAGCTTCACTTGGCTTCTCCTCAGCCTCATCATTTCGAAGCTTGAAAGCTTCTTTAGCACGGGCATAACCCTCTATCCGAGCTAGCATATCGGCAAAGTCTTGAGGATACTTCTTTTCTAAGAAGAAGAGCAGATCATTCTTTAGAAGGCTACCCTTTAGAGAAGCCATACAATTAGATTGATCCAGATTTTGGACCTTCAGAGCAGTAGCATTGAAGTAGTTGACATAGGTTTGGATGGACTCCCTATTCTTCTGCTTGATGTTGATAAGAAAATCCGAGCCCCACCTCGGACATCAGCTACTAACAGAGTGAGCTGCAACTTGATAGCTTAACTAATTAAAGGAATAGATGGTACCTAACTTAAGGCTTGAGTATCAGTTTTTTGCTACTCCTTTTAGGATTGATGGAAAGGCTTAGCAAAGAATGGCGTCTAGCGCACCATGGAGCAGCATTATTATCTGAAAAGCTTCGAGGTGGTCTACAGGATCTGAAGTCCTATCGTAACTTTCAAACTAGGAGAGCTTGAAGTTTGTCGGGATGGGCTCCTGCATAATCTAGATAGTGAAAGGTGGATCGATGTAGATATCATCATTGTGGATAAGGGCGGCATGGCAGAGCTCCTCAATCCATCGATTCATCTTCTGGAGCTTCTGATTGAGTGCATCATCTCGATCATGGATCTCAAAGTGTGGTAGACTTGATGGGGGTAGGGACTTTTCAGGGGTGGAGTCATGGTCAAAGTAGCGGCTGTTTGCTCTTTGTTTTTTCATTTTGAGATTCTCTAGCTGGCTTCTCTAGGTGGGTCTTCCTTATGCCAGATCTCAACATTCCGGCAATGATCTTTTTGATGGTGTCGATGCCAGAGCTTGTTGCATGGCTTGCATAGCCTCTATGAGGTCTCTTACTTACTGGAGAAGCAGATTGAACTGGTTCATGTCCACCAATGTTGCTAGCGAAGAAGGTTGGCATGTAGATGATGGAGCCAGAACTAATTGGTCAGCCAGTTCCTAGTTGGATTTGGCAGCGATGGCAATGGATCCTTGAGAGGAGGCTCTCTTGGGCGGCATCTTGCTAGAACGAAGGAAGAAGAAGACTGCTCGATTGGGTACTCCTTTTAGAATAAGGGCTCATAGGACCCTTCGTTTAGTGCCAATCCTATTGGTACAGAAAATGGACGACCGCCAAAATGCACTAGAGATGGAGGTGGGGATCTCGCTAGTAAGACCTACAATACAAAGTCTAGGCTGAAGGTGGGTGGCTCCAATGTGGACCTTCTGACGATCAAGTTAGTTTTCTAGCCGACAAGAATGGAGTACATAGGAGATTAAAATGAAGAAAAAAACTTTAAGAAGAAGACAAATCTAGAGGGTCCTATTTATAGATAGAGCCTATAATAGATTGATAGTAACAGCCATAATAGAATGTCAGAAGGCCATTTAGGCTGCTCAGAGTTTGTTAAGAAGAGTGAGTTGTCATTTGTCATGACTTGCTGGTAGTTGAGTATTATTCGCTAGAGCTCGGATGGAAGGTTGGAGGCTTTCGAGCTTAGTCGTAAGCGTTCATGCTGAGATTAAGTCATTTGAGCTTAAGATCGGGCCAACTAAGCTTGAAGGTTGAATTTTACATCGAGGGCGATGAGTTTATGGGTTAAGCTCTAAGTTTGTACCTCGACAAAGCTATCTTGATAGCTTTTAGAAGCTTGGCCGCCTTCAAGATTGGTCGAGAGCAAGCATAAATATTCTGGTCTGAAGGGCTATAGGTTGGAAGGGGATGGTAGGTTCTTCAATTAAGGCCACAGCCAAGCTGTCTTGAGGAAGTTTAGTCAATACCCAAGGTTGGCTTGAAGTTAGTGTGAAGGAGCACTAAGGTTCAATTCCTATGAAGTAGTTGCTACTTATCCCAAGTTAAAGATCGGACTCATACTAATGACAAGGTTCTTTTCCTGACTCAAGTTTATCTAGCCGAGGTCCTCGGTGTAGCCTTAATGAGATCTACTATCCACCAGGTGAAGTAGAGGAGCTCGGCCGATGCCTTAGATTGGGCATTGGCAGAAGTCATCATCATTTTTGGAATGGGCTACTTTTGGCTGAAGTTCTGAACTCAGTCGAACTTGGAAGCCGACCTTCTAGAATTCATCCAGATCAGAGGATGGACTTAATTAAAGTTTGGACCTAATTGTTGTAACTCCTGATGGCACTGTATCAAGGTCGGACTTCACCAGACTTTGGCAAGAGCCATTTTACCCCCAACATATACTTTACGTTCCTCTATTTTTTTAGAAGAAACAACAAAAGTCTGAATTTTTTGCCCATCCTCATCCTTCTAAATTCATCCAAACTCAGATGTGAGTTTTTTGATGTGGACATTCACTTTTTGAGGGATTTCGGGCCTGTTAAGCCCATTCTCAAATTGCTTCAAATGTAGGTCAAGTTTCAAGGGATTTCTGCTCATTTTGGCCTTCCTAAATTCCATTATACCAAGGTCAGAATATTTTGATACAAACATCAAGTCTTAAAAAATTTCATTTAGGTTTTTTAGAAATTTTGTTCTTTATTATTGTTGAAGGGATTTAAAGAAGCTCATCCATCATTTTAAATGACCTCATCTAGCTTTCCAATAGTCATGGATTCTAAGAACATCAAAAATCAAGTTTTCATGGCATGTGCTCTTATGGTAGCGAGAGCCACATTATTTCAATTTCACAAAACTCTACCCTCAATTACATTGTCAATGAAATAGTGGAGAGATGGAAGCATCCATCCCCTGCAATGATAGAAATCAAATTCTATATTCCTAACAATTAAAAAATACTTGTTAAGCTCATCAGGTATAAAGATGTTAGGAATATGTATGAAATACATTTGAAGTAATCAAATGCTGCGATAATTGAGATAATTGAATCTCATTGTGTATCTTTGACTATATCTCCTAAAGTGGTAATCAATATGAGGGAATGCAGTATTTAATTACAAATTATATGTTTATTTTAATTTTTAATTAGTTGTTTTATGCATTTATATGTAGTTGTGTTATGAATATAGTACTTATGATAGCTCAAAATTGATTGGTAATATAATGAAAGAATAATCCTTTTATATTATAGGGATAGCAATCCAATCCATGATGCTGAACATGTTGCAAAAATGGTAAAATGGTTTATTTATCTCACTTTTCATCATTTGCTAGCTTGAGTAATTTCATTCGAGTTGTCAATGAAATAAGAGCTATAATTGAAGATGAACAAAGTCAAAGAAATATGTTAGATGCTTGGAAGAGCTGCATAGAGGGTATAGGACAAGAGTTCAAGGATGTTGAAACCCTTTATGCTATAATTCGCAAGTTTTGCATTACAAATTGCATGGATTTTGTATTTGTCAAGAATGATTGTGTCCATGTGATTGTGGAGTGTGCATATAATGGATGTGGATGGCGCATTCATGCTTCTCACCTTGAAAATGAAGATAGATTTGTAATTAAAACCATGAACAATGAACATACATGCAGAGCAAGATTGCAAAATCGATATCATCCCAAGGCTTCGAAACATTGGGTTTCAAATATTATTAAGGAGAAACTTCAAGATATGCCTTTATATAGATCCACTGATATTGTAAAAGATATTCATCGTGAATATGGTGTGGAATTGCCATATCATCAAGCATGGCATGGAAAAAAGGTTGCCATCAAGGAGATATATAGTAAGAGATCAGTATCTTATGAAAAGATACAATGGTATTGTGATGCTATTCTTCAGACCAACCTTGATAGCATAGTAGTGTACGAAACCATTGAAGATCGATTTAGACATCTATTCATTTCATTTAAAGCCTCAATCCATGGCTTCATAATAGGTTATAGATCTCTGATATTCATGAATGCAACATTTATGAAGCATAAGAATAAAGGAGTTTTACTTGGTGCTACGGGCAAAGATGCGAATGATGATATGTTCACTATTGCATATGCTATTGTTGATATAGAAAATGATAACAATTGGGACTAGTTTTATCGGATATTGAAAGAAGCGCTAGAGTCTTGCATTGACCATCATGGGCATCATTTTATCATTATGATAGATAGACATCAGAGACATATAAAATTAGTGCCAAAATACTTTATTGGTAGCTACTACTCATATTGCATCCGCCATGTCAAAGATAATTATAAAAATTAGGTATGCATCATATTCTTTTGAATTTTTAAGTTACATCTTCAAAATATCCAGGTTTATCAAGTCATTGTTATCCTTTTGTTGTTGTACATGTAGGTTCTTGTCCATTATCATGCAGTTGAAAGGAAGAGATTGGTTGATTTATTAAATGCTGCTGCATATTCTCCAAAACCTGAACATTTTTCAAAAACTAATTAGCAAAGTTATAGTAGTAGCTCCAAGAACAAGTAACTTTTTGATGCATGCAAAATCAGAGAATTGGGTAAATGCAGTCTTTCCAAATCCATATTGGGATATCATGACACTAATATGGCAGAGTGTTTCAATAGTTGGATTCTGGAGGCTCGGCATCTTCCCATTTCCTAGATGGTTGATTGATGCTTGTTGTTATAGCAACAAATAAAATTTAAACCAATCTTACTCTTAGTTAGAATAGTGGTAAGACTGGTGTCGATTTTCTCGAAGATTGAATGCTGAGTTGCATTCAACTTTTAAAAAATAAAATTTAAAAATTAATTTTTAAAGTAAAAATTAAAATAAATTAATTAAAAAATTAATTTAAATTTAGCATATTAAAATAAAAGAAAGCAAATAATTAATTAAGTGGGGCTTTGGAATTAATAAGAAAAGAAATTGTCTAGGATTTTAGTTCCATCTTTCAATATTCATGTTTATAATTGATTCATGCAATCTTTCTATTATCAACATGAAATTTTATGAGATGTATGTTTTCTTGATCTGATTCTAATATAACCTATTCTATCGAGTATGGAACATATCTAATACAACCATGACCCATCTTACAAACATAGACTATTTAGATTATGTAATCAAAGAACATAAACATAAATCTTAATTAATTCTTATAATTCATCCTAATCTAAGAATAGATCATATCTATCTGCGATCATGATCTATCTTCTTAGTATAAAGTGTAAGAAAAATAAACGTTAAAGCATAAATAAGAAAAGCATATAAAAGATAAAGAAATTTTATTATCCAAAAAAAAAAAAGGATTCAAATTACAAACTCTCATGATGAAGACTTCTCTTACTCCCCTAGACATGAGACCTTTAGCTGTATATGATTTTGATTCATGTAGCTTTTGGCATGTTCAAATCTCTAAAGAAAAAGAAAAGAAAAAGAAAAAAAGAAAGAAGAGGAGAGGAGAGAAGAAGGGAGAAAGAGAGGAGGGCTGAGAGGGTTGATTCCCCCCAAGGGAGGGTTCTCTCCTCCGATCTCTAGCATAATAGGGGCTTAAATATAAAAAAGAAGAAGTTTGTGAGTCCTTGTTGAACTCAAATTAGAGTATGGATTGAAATCCTCATGCTTAATTGAATTCTGGCAGTTAGATCTTAATTCTGCACTCCAAAGTCCACTCAAAAACCCGCTGCACAGCTCAAGATCATCTTAGATTAATTCTAGGCCATCGGATCTCTAGATTATTCTATTTTTGGTCGTAGGATGGCACATGGGATCACTCTATGCCATTAGATCATGCTTCAGAAGGATGAAAAAATCTTGGATCAAACCAAAATTACCTCCCACCATTGGATCTAAACTAGCATCGCACGTAGCCATCCGATCGTGCCTCACTGTGTCTGTGGACCCCATGACCAGAGTGTAACGAAGATCTAGACCAATCAGAGCTCACCGCACCACTTGAAATTACCAAAATACCCTCCAATGCTACATGGGTTTTATTGTGTATCCTTTAAGGGTCCATGCCTACCGAGTCAGCATGCAGTCTATCGTGGATCGTGCGGTTTGCTGGCGTCAGGGTGATGCCATGGTGGGGAGAAGTTAGGCCAGCTACGTGGGCTGCGCTAATGGGTGTGCACGTGGGCAGGTCGACTGGGTTGGCGAGCTAGCGCAATGGTTGAGCTGGTCGATTTTTTGAGCCGGTTCGATCCGAATCGATCGAATCTTTTTTTGAACTTTTGACCTCATATTTTTTTCATTTTAGCTCCAATTTAAGTTAAATTTGATTCATTTGAACCCATAAATTGAGCTCTTCATATTAGTAAGAATATTTTCTATAAAACATCAATAAAAGCATCAATTTTTAAAATATATATTAATTTAATATCTATTTTAATGATTTTATTTATAAATTTATGATAGTTATCACACTCTCCAACTTGAGTTTTACTTGTCCTCGAGTAAAGATAGAAAAATTAGAAGCATATACCAACTTGACATGATGTAAAAGTTTTTTTAGATCATCCTAAAGTCAGTTAATATCTGATAGAGATTTAAGAAATACATCATCGGATTATTAATTTTATTCCAAATAGTGGTTAAGTGAAGAACATAAAATTTTAGAGCTTTTCTTTAACCAATTCTCCACCTTTATTCTTTAAATTTTCTATCTTTAGTATGCGCTAGAGTTTTTTTTTTTTTAATAGCCAGTGTAATGTTTTAATCTCTTAAACTTTTTATCTGGTCCTTGTAGCGAGCTTTGAACTAATGACTCCCAAACCAGTTGGCTTTAGGGCATTAGGTAGAGAACATTCCTCAGACTTACCGACTCGAGTCAAAAGGCTACAGATTAAAACTAACTGTATAGCAAGCTTCTTCATATTGCCCACTTTTTAATGTGAATAACATTGCTTGCTTAGGCAATGAGATCTAGTTACTCGATGGAAGACCAATGTTTAAAACTTGCTCTTTTCACTTTCTTTTTTTTTTTCTTTTTTTTTTTGAATCTTTTTACTTATTCTCATACAAAGTAGATTCTTTATTGAATATAGACTAGAAGAAGATTTTAGAATCACTCAAAAATTTATTCTATTCTAGACTTGATCATTTATTGAGTTTTCTTAATAATTGAATCTTTAGTATTTCAAAAAATCTCTAGACCATTAATCAATCATCAATTAAAATGCCTGAAAAATTTTAAATTAGCATGAAATTAGATACATAAGACTAATTATTATCATACTCAAGGACTTTAATTATTTTATTTTATCTTTCTTTTCAACTTAATTTCTATTATCCTTAATGGAGAAAAGAAATAGAGTGTGATAAATGATAAGAAAACAAAAAGAAAAGAGTTCACCTGTTTTAGTATGGTTCTTGACTTTGTCTGAATTTTATTTATTCTTCATTCAATATGAGTTTGTAATTCTCCCCCCAACTTAATTCTGAAAGAAAGATAAACTAAAAATAAAAAGAAGATGTAAAAGCAAAAGCTGGGTTGCCTCTTAGTAAGTGCTAAGTTTAACATTTTCTGTCAGACTTATCCAAATTATTCAGAGTAGATAGGTTCATAAAGAACCATGGCTTCTTCAATAAGTTTAGTGGATAGTTCCAAGAATGATTTTAGTCATTGTCCATTAACTTTAAAAGTAATACCATTACTTGGATTTTCAATCTCTATAGCCCCATGTGAGAAGACTTCCTTAACAATATACGGTCCAATACATCGAGATCTTAATTTTTCTAAAAAGAGGAGTAGCATAGAATTATATAAAACTTTTTATCCATGTGTAAAATATTTTCTTTTATTTACTTGGCCATGAAAAGCTTTAGTTCTTTCTTTATATATTTTTGAATTTTCATAGGCTTCATTCCTAATTTGCTCAAGTTTATTAATCTATAATTTTCTCAAGCCTCCAGCTACATCCAAATTCATGTTCAGTTGTTTAATGGCCCATATTGCCCTATGTTCCAATTCTACTAGCAAGTGATATGCTATACCAAAAACAAGCTTATAAGAAGATATCCCTAAGTTGGTCTTGATAGCTATGCAATATGCCCATACTGCATCTATTAATTTCAAAGACCAGTCTTTCCTATTGGTGCTTACCATCTTCTCTAAGATCAGCTTGATTTGATGATTAGAAACTTCAACTTGTCCACTCATTTGTGAATAATAGGGTATGGCCAGTTTGTGGGTAATGTTATACTTCTTCATCAGTGTGCAAAAGATCAATTGCAGAAGTGTGTTCCATGATTACCGATAATAGCTCTAGGAGTACCAAATCAAGATAGGATATTTTTTTTTAAAAAATTTATAACAATTCTACTATCATTGGTCTTGCATGGCACTGCCTCTACCCACTTGGATACATAGTCTACAACTACTAAGATGTATTCATTTTCAAAAGATTTTGGAAATGGTCCCATGAAGTCTACTCCCCATACATCAAAAATCTCTATAATTAAAATTGGATTCATAGGCATCATATCTTTCTTTGTTATCCAACCTATTTGTTGGCACCTAACATAATTTTTACAGTATTCATGAGCATCTCTAAATAGGTTAGGCCAATAGAATCCACATTGGAGCACTTTAGCTGCAGTCATTTTAGCTCCAAAATGACCACCACAAGCTTGGTTATGGCAAAAGGATAAAATGCTCCTAACTTCATTATCTAGGAAGCATCTTCTTATGATTTGATAAGGATTGCTTAAATAAATATGGATCATCTCAAATAAAATATTTTACTTGAGAGAAAAATTTATTCTTGTCCTGAGTCATCCAGTGCATGGGAATCTTGCCAGTAGACAAATAATTTACCATGTCAGCGTACCATAGCTTAGAGGTTACTAACAACAATTGTTCGGAAAGGACTCATTAATAGGTAGTTCCTCAGTTGGTGTGATTGTTAATTGAGATAGGTGATCTGCCACTATATTTTTGGTACCTTTTCTATCCCTGATCTCTAGGTCGAATTCTTGCAAAAGAAGGATCCATCTTATTAAACATGCTTTGGCATCCTTTTTTGAAAAAAGGTGTCTTATGGTAGAATGATCTATATAGATAATCATGTGAGAACCCACTAAGTAGGATCTAAATTTCTCTAAAGCAAATACTACAGCTAAAAATTTCTTCTCGATGGTTGAATAATTTAGCTATGCATCATTTAAGGTTCTACTAGCATAATAGATCACTCGTGGTAACTTATCAATCCTTTGACCTAGGATAGCTCCTGTGGCATGATCTGATGCATCGCATATAAGCTCAAAAGATTGAGTCCATACAGGTGGATGAATAATTGGAGCTGAGGTTAGTTTCTTCTTTAAATATTCAAAGGACCTGAGACATTCAAGTGTGAAGTCAAATTTGACATCTTTAGCTAACAACCTAGTTAATGGTCGAGCTACTTTGCTAAAATTTTTAATAAATCTTCTATAAAAACTAGCATGTCCAAGAAAAGAGCAATTTCTTTTTACTGATTTTAGTGGTGGAAGGATTTCAATTAAATCTACTTTGGCTTTATCCACTTTGATATCTCTTTTTGAAACTACATGACCAAGGACTATACCTTCCTTAACCATAAATTAACATTTTTTCTAATTTAAAACTAGATGCTTCTCCTTACATCTTTCTAAAACTAGTTTGAGATGATGTAGATGTTCGAAGAAGGTAGATCCAAAGATGGAAAAATGGTCCACGAAGATTTCTAAGAACTATTCTACCATATGTGAGAAAATGCTAATCATGCACCTTTGGAATATAGATGGAGCATTACATAATCCAAAAGGCATGTATCTATAGGTGAAGGTTCCAAATGGACAAGTGAATGTTATCTTCTCTTGATCTTTTGGAGCTATAGGGATTTGATTGTAACCAGAATATCCATCCAGAAAATAATAAAAATCATGTCTTGCTAATCATTGTAACATTTGATCTATAAAGGGTAGGAAAAAGTGGTCCTTTCGGGTAGCTGTATTTAATTTTCTGTAATCAATACGGACCCTCCATCCAGTTTGAATTTGGGTTGGTACTAGCTTATTGTTATCTTTTTGTACTATAGTAACTCTTGACTTCTTAGGTACTACTTGAACTGGGCTCATCCAAGAACTATTTAAAATTGGATATATTATTCCATTGTTAAGGAGTTTTATTATTTTCTTTTTCATAACTTCTTTCATGACAGGGTTGAGTCTCCTTTGGGGGTCTCATTTTGGTTTAGCATCTTCTAAAATGTGAATCTTATGTTGAACAATTGAGGGGCTAATTCCTTTTAAATCAATCATGGTCCATCCTAATGCTTCTTTATTTTTTTTTAAGGATGGTCAACAATTCTCTCTCTTGTGTAGGGTCTAGGTCCGCTAAAATGATTATCGGTAGGATTTCTGATGGACCAAGATAGGCATATTTTAGGTGCTTAGGGAGTGATTTAAGTTCTAACTTGGGTGCTTCCTCCATAGATGGTTTGGGTAATGGTTCAACAATTATCTTAAGTGATTCGACTGGAGGCTCCTATCTTGATTCCATCCTATGATTATCAATTGATGAAAGTTTATTGACCTCTTCGTCTTCTTGGTTTATCAAAAGTTCATAGTCAAACTCTTCATCGCTTAGGTTAATGGGTTCATATGTATTCTCTTGAATCTAGTCCACACTGCTTGTTTCCTTAGTTTTAGTCAGATAAAAAATATTCAACTCTATAGACATGTTGACAAAGGTGAGTTTCATCAGTCCATTTCGGCAATTGATTTGTGCATTAGCTGTGGCCAAAAATGATCTTTCTAGTATAATTAGGATGTGACCCTTCAGGTTTGTGATAGGTTTAGTTTTCAGAATGATGAAGTCTATAGGATAGATAAAATCACTGACCTTGATCAACACATCTTCTACTACTCCCTTTGGAACTTTTAAGGACCAATCAACTAATTGTAAAGTCATTTTTGTTGGCTTTAGTTCTCCTAACCCTAATTGCTTATATATTGAATATGGTAAAATATTAACACTTGTCCCTAAATCTAAGAGAGCCTTATCAGTGTGGGTTTCTCCTATAGTGAATGAAACAATGGAAGATCCTGGGTCTTTGCATTTTACTAGCAGGTGATTTGATAGATAAGAACTCATACTTGCTGTCAGGAAGGCTCTTTTAGGTACATCAGTGGTCTTCTTTTTGGTACACAGGTCCTTAAGAAATTTGGCATAGATTGGGATCTACTGGATCATATCTAGTAGAGAGATGTTCATTTTTACTTACTTGAAGACCTTTAAGATCTTGTCCAATTGAGCTGAGTTTCGATTGGACTTCAGTCTATTTGAGAATAGAGCTGTAACATTAGTAGTCGGTCTATCAGATTTAGGTATGGGCTCAGCTAGTGCATTAAGGTTTTTATCAGGTTCTGATGTTTCAGATTTCTTGGACTAGCTCTGGTCAGATATTAGCTTAGATAGTGGTTCTTCTATTTCTTCCTCTAATTCAGGTGTGCCCATTAAGTTATCTATTTGTCTTGTAGATCTTAATGTGTGAATAGCATTCAATTGGTTGATTTGGAGCTCTTGTTGTAGTCTTTGGTTGTTTTGAGTCCCGGGGTTAGCCTTGGGTTGACTTGGTAATTTATTCTTTTCTCTTTCACTAAGAGCCATAGCTAACTGACCCAACTGCATTTTTAGATGGGCAATGGCTTGGGAGTTTGAATTTATGGCTTAGAAATTTAAATTTATAAGTTGGTCTGTGTTTTGCATGAATTTATGAAGGGTAGATGAATTATCAAAAGTTGATTTTATCAAAATTTCTAGGCTTTTTTCTAGAGAATCTAATTTCTTTTCATTGGTATTAAAGCTTGGTGGGTTGTTTAGCTTATGGTTAGGCCTTGGATTTGACTGGTTGACACTAGGACCATCTACATTCAGACCTTATGACCATGAACAATTGGGATGATTTCTCCATCCTGGAATATAAGTGGATGTATAGGGATTATTATTTAGTCTTTGGTATGTTGTATGTACCTATGCATGATCATTATCAGTTTGGTTCATTAGGAAGGGACATTCCTCTATGACATGGTCTGATGCACTGCAGTCATTGTATATAAATGCAGACATTTGATTTATATTAGCTGATCTCTATAATTCTAAGACCTCAAATTTTTATTGTAACATGGCAATTTTGGCTTATAAAGCTAGGGTTGATGGAACTTGGTGTATACCACCTCTTGTTGGCATAGGTTCTTTAGTTACCTCCCACTGTAGACTCCTTTCTACTAGGTCCTCTAAAAATTGTCAGGCCTCATTCATTTTCTTATACATGAATTGGTCCTGGCACATCGATTCTAGCATGGTTCTTGAATTTGGTTCTAAACCTTCATAAACTATTTGGCACGACCTCCAAACTTCTATCCCATGACGTGGGCATTGGTTTAAGAGGTTTTTAAAATGGTCTAGATATTTTCATAATGATTCACCCTCTAGCTAGTAGGACTGGTTAATTTCATTTCTTAATTTGGCCATTTTATGATGAGGAAAGAATTTTCTCAAGAGCACCTTTACAAAATCTTTTCAAGTAGAGATTGATTGGTTAGGCAAGCTATGTAGCCATTTCTTAGCATTATCCTTAAGGACAAAATTTATCAGTCTTAGTTTAATAGCATCCTCCGAGAGTTGGTGTATTCTCATGGTGTCACATACTTTCTCAAATTCTCTAATGAAAATATATGCATCTTTAGCTCTAGTGAATTTAGAGAGCATGTTGATGATTTGAGGTTTAATTTCAAAATTGGTTGCATAAGTCTGGGGTAATCGAATACAAGATAGTTGGGCTAAGCCCACTGGATAGCAAAGGTCCATTAACACCTGAGGTTCACGATCCATAGTGGATTCGATGGCTATTTGGTCAAGGGTAGGGTTTTGTACAATTCACACTAACCATCTGGATTCCCTTTTCCAAGAAGGAAGTGGGTAGTTTGCTATGTTCTCTATATTTTTGATATAATAATAATTTTATTATTATTATTATTTATATATGTGAGAAGAAGAAAAAGGATAAAAAGAGAATTCTAAAGATGAGAACCCTAAAGAGTTCTAGATCTAGAGATGATAGAAGAGAGTGTTTTAATTAGGGTTTGAATTGTAATAGCAAATAAGTTAAGTAAGCATGGACTCTTTATCCTAGGGTTAACCTGGATCTAGATAGCTTCTAACTATCAAGGTCACCTTCAAGCCCTCTAAATAAATAATCAGCCACTTAATTGGCCAGGTAAGCACAAGGTCGGCGGGAGTCCACCCGTTGCTTTCCTTAGACACCAATTGTCTTGACCAGGTAAGCTAATGAAATCAATTATGTAATCACCTTCCTTCAGGATGTAATCCCTAAACCACTTTTCTTAGACACCAGTCAAACTGACTAATCCTAATTTGGTCCAATTTTCAGGATTTCTTATCCTATTGAGCTTGAATATCCTAAGACCAATGTCTAATTGATTTTAAATTAAAGGCTTAGATCAATGCAATATGAAGGATCGTGGTTTGTGGGCTAAGGAAGGATAATCAAAACCCCACCTTATCTTATTTAATGGGTTGTGTCCTTAAAATTAATTAGGAAGACGTAATGCAAAGAAAGTAAGGTGTCCAAATATGTTAAAAATAAATTTTATTTAATATTTTTTATTATAATAAATTAATAAAGTGTTATGAGATGTTTGTGATTTTTTTAGGATTTATGGTTTTATTTTTTTATTGATATTTTTTAGTTTTTGATTCATTTAGTTTTGCAAAAGAAAGTAAATTTAAATGATTAAGTCTTAAAAAGTAATAAATTAATCTATACTATAAATAGCAAGAAATTAGTTATGAAAGAAAATAATAACTAGCTAAAATTAAAACGTAATAATTTTTTTTTAAAATCAATCATGCCAAGATTCTCAGCAATGGTGCCAAAAATTTGATGCTTGTCATTATAGTAATAAATAAAAATTAAACTGATCTTACTCTTAGTTAGAATAGTGGTAAGTCGGATGTCGATTTTTTCGAAGATTGAAGATTGAGTTGCATTTAATTTTTTTAAAAAATAAAATTTTAAAATTAATTTATAAAATAAAAATTTAAATAAATAAATAAAAATATAATTTAAATTTAGCAAATTAAAATAAAAGAAAGTAAATAATTAATTAAGTGGGATTTTAGAATTAATAAAAAAAAATATCTAGGGTTTTAGTTTCATCTTTTAATATTCAAGTTTATAAGTGATTCATGTAATTTTTTTATTATCAACATGCAATCTTATGAGATCTACGTTCTCTTGATATGATTCTAAATAATTTATTCTATCGAGTATGGATCATATCTAACATGATCATAATCCATCTCACAGACATAGACTATTTAGATCATGCAATCAAAGAACATAAACATAAATCTTAATTAATTCTTAAAACTCATCCTAATCTGAGCATAGACTGTATCTATCTATGATCATGATTTGTCTTCTTAGTATAAATGTTAGAAAAATAAATATTAAAGCATAAATAAGAAAAATATGTAAAAGATAAAAAAATTTTACTATCCAATAAAAAGAAAAAATAGGATTCAAATTATAAACTCTCATGATGAAGACTTCTCTTACTCCCCTGGATATGAGATCTTTAGCCATACATGATTTTGATTCTTGTAGCTTTCGGCATATCCAAATCTCCAAGGAAAAAGAAAGGAGAAAGAAAAAAGAAAGAAGAGGAGAGGAGAGGAGAGGAGAAGAGAAGGGAGAAAGAGAGGAGGGTTGAGAGGGTTGATTCCTCCTAAGGGAGGGTTCTCTCCTCAGGTCTCTGGCATAACAAGGGCTTAAATATAAGAGAAAAGGAGTTTGTGAGTTCTTGTTGAACTCAAATTGGAGTCTGGATTGAAATCCTCATGCTTAACTAAATTCTAGCCATTAGATCTTAAATCAGCACTCCAAAATCTACTAAAAAACTCGTTGCATAGCTCAAGATCATCTTGGATTAATTCTAGGCCATTGAATCTCTAGATCAGGTCGTAGGATGGCACTTGGGATCACTCTACACTATTGGATCGCACTTTAGATGGCTAGAAAAATCTTGGATCAAACTAGAATCGCATCCGATCATTGGATCTGAACCGGCATCGCACACAGCTATCCGATCGCGCCTCACTGTGTCTGTGGACCCTATGAACCAAGCATAACAAAGATCTAGACCAATCAAAGCTTGCTGCACCATCTAAAATTACCAAAATGCCCTCCAATAATGTGTGGGTTTTTCTATGAACCTTTTAAGGGTCCATGCCTACTAAGTCAGCATGCGGTCCACCATGGACCACGTGGTTTGCTATCATCAAGGTGACGCCATGGCGGGGAGGGGCTGGCTATGTGGGCTATGCTGATAGCTGCATGCGTGGGTTGGTGGACCAGGCTGGCGAGCTGGTGCAATGGTCAGGACAGTTGGTTTTCTGAAATGGTTCGAACCGAATCAGTTGAAATTTTTTTTCTTTTTTTTTGAACTTCTAGCCTTTATATCATTTTCATTTTAGCTTCGATTTAAGTCAAATTTGATTCATTTGAATTCATAAATTGAGCTCTTCATATCGATGAGAATATTTTCTACAAAACATCAATAAAAGCATCAATTATTAAAATAAATATCAATTTAATATCTATTTTAATGCTTTTATTTATAAATTTGAGATAGTTATCATTGATCATATAAGACTCCAAATTATGGAATTGATGCACGATCGATGAATTCAAGGTTACAGTTTGCCAACCCATCTTTGCCCCGATCTAGAAAAGATGTTGCACAAAAATACAGAAGAAGGTCGAAGGTTATCTGTCTTTATATCAACCATCATGATTTATAATGTACAGGACATAAAGTACTCATGTAAGGTTAACCTACTAGAATGCACTTGTTCTTGTAGCAAATGGTGAATCTTTCGGATGCCATGTAAGCATGCATGTGCATGCATTGAGAAGGCTGGTAGATCTTCGTATCACTTCACTAATAATTATTTTGAGGCTGATATATATAGAGCAATATATGTAGAATCTATCAATCCAATTTCTAATATTGAGTTGAGTTAGAGTATATCAAATAAGATACATATTTTACCTTCTATTATGAAGACTCATCCTCGTAGGCCTAGAAAGAAGAGAAGAGCTTTACATATAGATTCATCAAGAAATATAAAATGTGGGTGATGCGGGAAAGAAGGTTACAATAGATGGACTTGTAATGAGGTTATTAGATAACATATTGGATTGGAGTTGTTTTCTAAGAAGTAGAATGGTTGAATATTATGAAAAAGCTATTTGTTATCAACTTGTAAAACCTAACAATATATATCTTTTTCTAGTTATTCAATTGCTTTTGGATTGAACTTACATGATTTTTTTCTTATTGTAAATTTTGTGTTTTACCTTACTAAATATGAATCAAACAATGGCAGCAGAGAATGTAGATCAATAAAACAACTAAATTTGGCATGCTATTAATAATAGTGCTATGTACTGGCGCATCTAATAATGGTTGGGTTTGAGTCTGAACACCTTTTGGGGAGTTTATTATTTTCTATGATGTCTCCTCGTGCTCGATGTTGGATCATAGGCTTAAATCAGATTGCCTTGTTTGCTGGACAAGTAAAGTATTATTATATAATGTTAATTTATGATTATACATATTTTTATTAACTATATATAGTTAAATAAATCCTGCATACAGTTAATTAAACATAGTTAATTGAATACTGCATATAATTAATTAAATATTGCATATAGTTAAATTAATCCTACACATAGCTAAATGAATCCCGTATACAGAATACTGCATAGTTAATTCAGTGCTATACATAGTTAAATTTTCATGCTACATAGTTAAATTCAACACTGGATCATCCTCTTTGAAAAAGGAATGTTGGCATGCTATTTTTGGCCCGGCATGCCATAAGGGGCAAACCCATGGAATGACACCTATGCCAGGGGTGACCCATGGATCGACCCCTACTATGCTATAGGCCCAATATAGAGGGCTAATTTTTGATGTGTCCATAAGGGATATCATAGCTCCAAAAATATTAACATATACACTCCATAATCTATGGTATCATGGTATGTAGTTAATTAAACATGGTATGTGGTGGTACATAGTTAAATTAATATCATACATAGTTAAGCTAACACCGTATATAGTTAAATGAATCCTACATATAATTAAATAAATCTACACATAATTAATTAAATACTATACACTATTAAATGAATACTACTCAAAGTTAAATGAATCCTACACATGATTAATTGAACATTATACATACTTAATTCACCACTGTACATAGTTAAATTTTCATGCTACATAGTTAAATTCAACAATGAATCATCCCCTTTGAAAAAGGGATGTTGGCATGCTATTTTTGGCCCAGCATGCCATAGGGGGCAAACCCATGGAATGATGCCTGCGCTAGAGGCGACCTATGAATCGACCTCTACTATGCCATAGGCCCAACACAGACGACCAATTTTTGATATGTCCATAAAGGATGTCATAGCTCCAAAAACATTAGTATATACACTCCATAATCTAAGGTATCATTGTATATAGTTAACTAAATATGGTACATAATTAAATTAACATCATACATAGTTAAGCTAACATCGTACATAGTTAAATCAATCCTACATACAGTTAATTGAACACTGCATATAGCTAAATGAATCCTGCATATAGTTAATCGAACACTATGCATAGTTAAATGGATCATGCATACAGTTAATTGAATACTGTATATAGTTAAATGAATCTTGTACATAGTTAATTGAATACTATAAAGAGTTAAATGAATCTTATACATAGTTAAATGAATACTGCACAAAGTTAATTGAATCATGCATATAGTTAAATTTATATGCTACATAATTAAATTCAACACTGGATTATCTTCTTTGAAGAAGGGATGTTGGCATGCTATTTTTGGCCCGGCATACCATAGGGGGCAAACCCATGGAATGATGCCTATGCTAGGGCAAACCCATGGAATGATGCCTATGCCAGGGGGACACATGATTGACCCCTACCGTGCCATAGGCTAGGCACAGAGGGCCAATTTTTGATGTGTCCACAAGGGGTATCATAGCTCCCATTAGCACGTACACTCCATAATCTACGGTATCATGATATGTAGCTAACTAAATATGGTACATAGTTAAACTAGTATGATACATGATTAAATTAACATCATACACCATTAAGCTAACATCATACACAGTTAACTGAATCCTGCACATAGTTAATTGAACACTGCAAATAGTTAAATGAATCCTACACATAGTTAATTCAGCACTGCACATAGTTAAATAAATCTTGCATACAGTTAATTGAATACTATATACAATTAAATAAATCCTACACACAGTTAATTGAATAATTTATATAATTAATTAAACACTGCACATAGTTAAATAAATTCTAAATATAGTTAATTGAACAATACACATAATTAAATGAATACTGCTCATATTTAAATGAATACCATATATAGTTAATTAAATACTGTACATAGTTAAATAAATCCTATACATAGTTAATTAAACACTGCATATATTTAAATAAATCATGCACATAGTTAATTGAATACTGCACATAGTTAATTAAATACTGCTGCTGGTGCGGAATCTGGTTGACGTCGAAATTGGCTGGAGCTAGAGAAGCTGAGGTCGCCATCGAGACCTACAAAAGAAGTCCAAACTGGAGGAGGGGTGGTTTCGATAGGACCCACCGACAGTTAAGTCAGCTCTTTCGATTAATAAAAATGAAATGCTCAGCAAAGAAACTAGCAGAGTTTTGAGAAAGAGAATGAGAGCTTGAAGAAAATGTATCTGGAGGATTTTTTTTATAAATGAAGCCTATAACAAACTAATAGTGACAGCCGCAACTACCAAGTAGTGGACCATTCAGGCCATGTGGAGTTTGTTACAGAGGATAGTGTTTGTTGTCGTGATGTATCCATTGTCGTGACATGCAAACGATTGAGATTTCATTATTAAAGTCCAAACTGAACTGCTATCAGTAGCGAGAAAGGTTCGACTGGGAGAAGCCCTTCAGATGATTGGAAGGAATTTGGAGGGAGTTCAATTGATGGAGAAATCCATTTGGAGAGAGAGTTCATCCGAAGGAGAAGTTCGAAGGAAATTCGACTGGAGGAGAAGTCTAGAGGAAATTTGACTGAAGGAGAAGTTTGGAGGAAGCTTGTCAAGAGGAGAAGCTCGTCTGGAGGAAAAGTCTGACTGGAGGAGAAGTCCGAAGAAAGTTCGACTGAAGGAGAAGTTTGAAGAAAGCTCATCTGGAGGAGAAGTCCGGCTAGAGGAAAAGTTCGAAGGAAGTTCGACTAAAGGAGAAGTCTGGAGGAAGCTCGTTTGGAGGAGAAGTCTGGCTGGAAGAGAAGTCCAGCTGAAGGAGAAGTTTGGAGGAAGTTCAATTGAAGGAGAAGTCCAGAGGAAGCTCATCTAGAGGAAAAGTCCGTCTAGAGGAGAAGTCCGATGGAAGTTCAACTGAAGGAGAAGTTCAGAGGAAGCTCATCTAGAGAAGAAGTATGGAGGAAGTTTGACTGAAGGAGAAGTTCGGAGGAAGTTCGACTGAAGGAGAAGTTCAAAGGAAGTTCATCCGGAGAAGAAGTCCATCTGGAGGAGAAGTCCAGAGGAAGTTCGTCTAGAGAAGAAGTCCGACGGAAGGAGAAGTCTGGAGGAAGCTCGACTGAAGGAAAAGTCAATTTGGAGGAAGTTCGTCCAAGCAGTCTCAAAGATCGATAGGCATACTAAAGGTCGATCAACCTAGAGACAAGCAAAGCCGCGATTAAAGCTCTTCCATAATCGAAAATTCTTCTCGACCAGGCATCGGTCCAAAGTTTGGTATGAGTGGGATTTATCTCCAATAATAGTTCCCCTACTTCTAAATTTGAAATTTGAGGAAAGGGAGTACAGAACAAGCGATTATCGAAGTTTTGATCCAGCTTTAGCACTAGCAGGATGAGAAGTTTTGGCATTTATCGTGCTGGTGCCAAAACCTCCTTAAATGTGAAGTGATCCGAAAAGATAAATTTCAAAACTCCTACTGAGATGCTGCCCTAAGTACGGCATAATTATGGTTCTATCGACTGCAAGTCACCTGTTGCAATGAGTGGGACATGCATCAATTGGAGACTGGCTGGAGGAGCCTTTCCATCATAATCGCTTCAAACTCTACGAGATATTTAGGTCTGGCACTTTCTCCTAAGGACTCATTCTTCCTTACACTCTTCTCTTTCCTTCCGCTATTTTCTTCCTTCTGACTGAGAGCACTTCAATTCTTTCTTCCAGTTTCTTCACTTGTCAGCATTTTTTCTGTTCATTTTCTACCATGCCAGTTGTCTCATTGATCTTACGAACCTAACTAGGTTAGCTTTGAAACTTTTCTCTTGATTATTTCTACATCTTTGCATCTCATTCTTTCAGTCTCTCCGTAGTAGTTTTGTATTTTATTTTCTTCAATTTTTGGGGTTTTTCTGTATTTGAGTTTGACCCAAATATCTTCTAAAACTGCTCAATCATCCGATTCTTGGAGTCCATCTAATCCGACCTCTTGAAACCCCAACTTTGGTGAGGAGGCCAAACTCATAAGTGTATTCCATTCGACCTTTATACTTGGCACCATTCCTTGCTCTCTATCTTTAGATGACTTTTCACTGGTTAGATCTGGTATGGGGTCCCTCTCGAGTTTGAACTAGAACTTCCTGGACCTAGCGATCGGGCTTGCTCTCCCCCACTCGATCAATTTTGTCTGTACTTGAAAATCCTTTGTGCTGGACTAAGGCTTCCTCTTCCATCTTTTGTAATTAGTCTTTTTCGCTTCTTGAACATTTCACTCACCTCCGTAGTACTGAACTCCTCTAGGTTTTTGATTAGATTCCTCTCTCTTTGCCATCTTGCCGAAGTTCGTCCAACCATCTCCCTCTTTAGAAATTACTATACCTTCAAGTGCCACCCTTCTGCAAGGGACTGATGAAACTTTTCTTCCCAGTTTGGCAAGAAGGGGTTATTGAAAGGAGCTCCTTCTTCTTTCCACAACTAGAAGGAGAGGTTCTTTTTTGTATCTTGCCAAACTTTAATGCTAGGACTTCCTTCTTGGGGTCTTCTTAGAGAGTCAATCCATCGAGCTCCAAGTTTAGATAGGGATGATCTTGACTCTATTAATAAACTTAGGAATTACCAGGCTCCCCTTCTACCCAAAATCATGAGGGATCAAGCTCTGTTCAACATGGGTTTGAGTCCCCTCGATCCGATTGGTACTTTTCTGCAAGCCTCGAATTTTCATAGGATTTTGTATGTATGTCGATGTTGCTGATTATGATCTCTTATTTGTTGTAGAGATGGATGCTCGAGCCATTGATAGACTTACCAAAAGACTTCATACTCAAAAAAGGAAAGAAAAAGTATCTAGAGAGAGTTCGAAGAGGATGAAGATTACTGCCCGAGCTCCACGGCTCCTCTCGGTGCCGCTACCACTTTCGAAGCTATCGAGAGCGCCGAAGTCCCTTGCCCTATCGAGGTTCCTCCTGTTGCCAGGATTGATGTCACTGGGGTTCGGTGCCTCCTGCATCCACGAGTTCCCCCGTCGAAGATCATCCTGTTGGGAGAGAAGGGGGAGAGGAGAAGAAAACAAAGAAAAGATCGACCATTATGAAGGTGCAACACAAGGCTCATCCTAGTCGATCTAATGATAATGACGACTTGGAAGAAGGCCCCTTCAGCACCTTGGACATCATACAGGAGCTGATCGACAAGTTTGCCTTACCCAAGATCGTAGATCAGATGGTCGACCTCGATGATGCCCAACTCACCTGGGACTCCCTTTATACCTTCCTTCAAGTAATCACCTCGCTACATCTCTTCTTTCTTTTTTTCTCCAATGCTTGTATAACTCTATTTGCTCCTTGTAGTCGGATCACCAATTGCTAGCATACATCAAAAAGGTGAACTATTTGAAGTCAGAGTCATCAAGGGTTCAGGAGAACCTCCAGGCCAAAGTTGACTGCCTTTGGGAGAGGACTGTTGAAGTGGACTGCTTGAAGGAGAAGACGACCGAGGTTGGGGTCCTTCGGGAGGCACTCCAAAAAGAAGAGCTCATTCTGGTGGGGTCACAAGCCACTTTGGCTTTGGAGGAATAGAGGAGGAAAATAGCCAAGGTCAGGATTTTCGAGCTAAAGGATGAAACCTCAAGATAGATCTAGGAGGCAAAGGTCCAGGCGGTGAAGGAGTTCAAGGTTTTATCTAAAATGATGGACTTGAACATTGCCTTTAGCCAGGAGGCTTTTCAAAAGGGGTATGAGCTCTGTGAGGACCGAGTGGCTGGAATGTTTTCCGAACTTGATCATGATTTTCTTTATGGAGACATCTTCAATGAAAAGACTGGACCATCAGCTGTTGCAGCCAACCTTTATCCTATCGAAGCAGCCCTTGAGCCCTCCGAGCCTATTGTCGAGGCACCCAAACCCGTGCTAGAGCTCAAGGTTGTCCCTAAAGCACCGAGCTCCCCTGCTACTCCTCCTTTCGAATCAGCTGAATCGGCTCCCGGGTCTGCGACTGCTGTTGGAGTGCCGAGCTCCTCTCCTATTTCCCCTCCTAACGTTGGGGGTTCTTGATAGTTGTATTTTTCCTTCTTTTTTACTTTATCCTATACTTGAAGAACTTTAATTAATGAAAGTAAATTTTTTTTATCAATACCTTCGAGTGCTTTTGAATATTTTTCATGTGTTGGATGCAGTCCCCTGTCAATATCGATCTATTGCCTCAGGGCATCCCTTTTGAAGGCTCATCTTAATCATTTGAGAAAATAAGTTCATCAACTAAACAAAAATTTAAAAAAACTAAAGATAAACTTTAAAAATTTAGGGAGCATGCTTCGGAAGCTACAATCGAGGTCACCCATCTTCGCAAGCTACACATGCGAGATTCTGCAAGTGCTACCATCAGTAAGGGTGTCTTCAAGAAGGAGCTTATCGAACTCAAGAAAAATGCCAGCAACAAGTCTTGGGCATTAACGACGAAGATCAGCTCCCTCGAGGTTGGGCTAAAAGTGCTTAAGAAGAAGATTCGATTGTTAGAAGGGAGTTCGCCATGGTCCTTTGACAAAGCATGCTACAAGTGGGATTGGTCAAAGAAATTCTCCATGCTCCAGAAGCAGTTGCAAAATGCCGAGCTCACTTACGACACTTATCAGTTGGGTTGGAGTGAAAGAATATCCAAACTTGAGCAAAAGCTTTGTGCCGCTGAGCGTGAGGTGGTCCAGTTCCAAAAGTAGCTCGCTGATAGCTTATTATTCTAGATCGAGCAGGGAGTTGGAGCAGGTTGCAACCTTAAGGAGGATCATAGGTGAACTCTTTGAATCTATTGGATAGGAGAAGATCGAGGTTCAATAGCTAAAGATCCAACTGGCTTGCAAGCAGCAAGCCGTTAAGGATGCAGAAGCTGAATCGAAGGTTCTAAGGAAGAGGTTGTGGGAGTCAGAGGAGAACTACCGACGAGCTGACCAGATGTTTCGCGATAACTTGATGAGAAGGAAGGAGCTTGAAGAAGAGATCGTCATTTTAAAGAAATCCTTGGTATTGGCTAGCAGTCCAAAGTTTGAGGAATCCGATTCTTCTTAGGATTTTGCCCACCCTTCTATTTGTACTTGATCTTATAGACCCTCATTTTGTAACTATCCTTACTTTAATGAAATGACACTTTCTTCTATTATCCTCTTGTGCGGAATAGATGTTTGTTGACTCTTTTATTTTCTTTACCTTCCCTTTTAGCAAGATGAGTTCCCTCCATTTTAAGCCAAGGATTTTTATCCATGTTAGGATGAGGTCGTTGGGGCATTCTTTGCTCTTGCTAGGACGAGGTTCTCCTCTTATTCCTAGCGAGGATGTAGGGGCACAAAAGGGCCATTAAAAGGATCTCTCCCTGCATCTCGACTTAAGTAACTGAGGTCTTCGCTTTAGCTCAATGTTTGAAAGAGGTTCCCCTCCATTCCTAATAGGGCTATAGGGGCATACAAGGACCATTGAAAGGGCCTCTCCCTGCATCCTAGCTTAAGTAACTGAGGTCTTCGCTTTAGCTCAATGTTAGGATGAGGTTTTTCTTCTATTCCTAATAGAACTATAGGGGCATAAAAGGGCCATTGAAAGGGCCTCTCCCTGCATCCTAGCTTAAGTAATCAAGATCTTCGCTTTAGCTCAATGTTAGGATGAGGTTACCATCCTATTCCAACAGGACTGTAGAGGCACAAAAGGACTGTTGAAAGGGCCTTTTCCTGCATCCCAACTTAAGTAACCGAGGTCTTTGCTTTAGCTTAATGTTAGGACGAGGTTCTCCACTTGCTCCTAACAGGGCTAACTTCATCTAATGGTAAAGTTTGGGAGGCTATTACCTGTCATCATAATTTTGCACCAAGATCGATGATATTAAAATAAGAAAATTTTATTGAAATAAAATTATTGATAGTATATGAGTAAGTTCTCTGAGCTCCATGGACATGGGAGATCGGTGCCTCCAAGCTCCTTCAAGTAATAAGTTCTAGGTTGGACGACCTCTTTGACTTCGTAAGGACCTTCCCAGTTTGGGGCAACCTTTCCTTGTTTTTGAGGTTGTGAAATGGCTGCTCATCGAAGAACCAAGTCCCCCACTTTGAATATTTTGCCTTTGACTGTGGAGTAATAGTAGCGGGTCACTCTTCGTCTATAAGTAGCCATCCGAACTTGAGCTTCTTTTCATTTTTTCTCCAGCAGATCGAGGTTTGCTCTGAGGTCCTATGAATTGCATTGCTCATTGAAGGCTACAACCCGTGTCGATGGTAGCTTGAGTTCTATCGGGATGACTGCTTCCATTCTAAAAGCCAAAGCAAACGATATTTTTCTAGTTGGCAGCTTTTGGATAGTTTGGTATGCCCATAGGATATGGTAAAGCTTGTCCGCCCAGGTCCCCATTGATCTTTCAAGCCTTGCCTTGATGCCTTATAATAACATTTTGTTAGTCACTTCTATTTCACCGTTCACTTGCGGATGAGCTACTGACATAAAGTTGTGGAAGATGTTCAAATCTTCACAGAACTCAGCAAACTTTCTTCCAGCAAATTATCATCCATTATCTATAATAAGGGTTTGGGGTAGGCCAAATCTATAAATAATTGACTTCCAGATGAAGTCTTGCACTTTGGCTTCAGTAATCTTTGTCAGGGATTCGGCCTCGATCCATTTGGTGAAGTAGTCCATCGCAACTAAGAGAAACTTTCGTTGTATGGGTGCTATCAAGAAGGGGCCAAGTATATCCATTTTCCATTGTACAAATGGCCAAGGGGCACTTAGTGGGATAAGCTCGGAGGTTAGCTGTCTTTGTATATTTACATTCCTTTGATAGCGGTCGCACTTTCTAACATATTCGATGTAATTATGGTGCATAGTCAGCCAATAATAATCTTGCAGAAGCAGCTTATGAGATAGAAATCTGGTGCCTAGATGGTTTCCACAGATTACTTCATGCACTTTATATAATGCAAAATTGGCCTCGGAAGGTCGAAGATATCTTAAAAGCGGTTAAGAATATGATCTCTTATATAGTTTGTCTTCACAAAGTACATATCGGGAGGCCTGGTTTCTTAACTTTCGAGCTTTTTTTGGGTCATGAGGGAGAGTTCCACCTCTGAGATAAGCAGTCAATAGATCAATCCAGCAGGGCTCATGGTCAATCTACATGGCAGTCAGTGACTCTTTCGAACTTAAGTATTTCAGTACTTCAAAGTATACTTCCTTCAAAAGTTCATAGGAGGCAAGTGTGGCCAATTTTGATAGAAGGTCGAATCTAGCATTTTCCACCCTTGGGATCTGCTGGATTTTGAAACTGTTGAATGCTGGGGTCAAGCTCTTCACTTTCTCAAGGTTTTTTATCATATTTTCCTTTCAAGCCTAATAATCGCCGCTGACCTATCCCACTATCAACTGTGAATCACTATAAGCTTGGAGCCGATCTACTTCTAGTTCTTTTGCTATCTTCAACCCTGCTATCAAAGCTTCATATTTTGCTCCATTGATCATTATAGGAAACTCAAAATGCAGTGCATACTCGACAATAATTCCTTTCGAATTGATCAAGATCAGTCCAGCTCCAGCACCAAAAGCATTGGAGGAGCCATCCATATACAGGGCCTAGAAACCTTTGAAAAGGTCTGCTCTTTCTTCGGGGAAGCTTGGTTGCAGCCTTGGAATGCTAGCCTCATTTTGCTCAGGTTTTGCATCATTTGAGATCGTGCATTCAACTTTAAAATCGATCAGTATCTGAGCTTTAATTGACGGCCGAGGTTGATAGTTGATGTCAAACTTTATGAGCTCAATTGTCCACTTTGCAATTCTCCTAGAGGCAGTTCTTCGATGAAGAACTACCTTGATTGGCTGATCAGTAAGGAGTGTTATTTTGTGCCCCTGAAAGTAGGGCCGAAGTCTTCTAGCTACAATCAATAGAGCATAAATTAATTTTTCTAATTTAGTGTACCTGATCTCTGCATCCCTCAAGACTCGACTTATATAGTAGATCGACCACTACATTTTCGTCTCTTCTTTGATTAAAACCATCGCGAGGGCTGTTGGGGAGACTGCGAAGTACAAAACCAATCCTTCTTCAAGTTCGAGCTTAGCTAGCAGATGAGGTGAGCCAAGGTTGTTTTTGAGCTCCTTGAATGCTTGTTGGCATTCCGTAGTCTAGCAGAAGTCCTTTGATTGCTTGAGGGCCTGGAAGAAAGGCATGCATTGCTCAGTCGACCTCGAGATAAAGCGATTCAAAGATGTCACTTTCTCGATTAGGCATTGAATTTGTTTTATTGATTTTGGGATAGTCATCTTCTGGATGCTCGAATCTTCTTCGAGTTGGCCTCGATTCCCAATCTTGAGACCATGAACCCTAAGAAACTTCCTGAGGTTACTCCGAAGGCATACTTGGTTGGATTCAACTTCATCTTATACCTTTGGAGAGCATTGAAGGTCTCTTCAAGGTCAACTATGTGATTGATCAAAGTTTGGCTCTTGACAAGCTTGTCGTTAACGTAGACCTTCATGTTGCGGTCGATCTACTCTATGAAAATCTTATTGACCAAACGTTGGTATGTCATGCCTACATTTTTAATCCAGAAGGGCATGACCCTATAACAATAAAGACCACGATCAGTAATAAAAGCAGTTTTCTCCTCATCCTTCAGTGCCATCTGGATTTGATTATAGCTAGAGAAGGCATCCATGAAGGTGAGAAGCTCATGGCCCGAAGTTGCATCTACCAGTTGATCAATTCTAGACAGGGGATAACTGTCTTTTGGATAGGCTTTGTTCAGCCTTTTGAAGTCTATGCACATTCTTCATTTGCCATTGACCTTCTTGACTAGGGCCATATAGGAGACCCAATTTGAATAGTTGACTTTTCGAATGAACCCAACTTTAAGAAGTTTGTCTACTTCCTCTGCTATCGCCTTCTATCTTTCTAGTGCATGGCTTCGAACTTTTTCTTTCATTGGTCTGCATTTAGGATCAACAGTCAGTCGATGCTCCATGACCTCGATGTTAATTTTTGGCATGTCTGTTGGGACCCAGGCAAAAGCATCGACATTCTTTCGCAAGAAGGTAATGAGCTGCTTCCAAACTTCTCCGTCCAAGCTAGAGCCAATCTACACCGTGTGTTCTATGTTCCCATCATCTAGAGAGATAGCTACTAGGTCTTCCATGGGTTCTCCTCACTCCTCAGTAAGGTCATTGTGAACATCCAGCCCATCAACTGAACAAAGATTGGATTGGTCACTTTTTTGTAAGGAGATGGAGTAGCAATGCCTTGCCAGAGCTTGATCTCCTCTGACCTCCCCAATCCCATGATCTATTAGAAAATTCATCTTTAGATAATAATTGGATACTACTGCCCAAAGAGCATTCAGATCAGGTCGGTTGAGAATTGTGTTGTAAGCAGATGGAGCCTTTACTACCAAAATGTTGACCTGCACTCTAGCTTGTTTAGGGTATTGTTCTGCAGTCATAGTTAGTATAATTATTCCTTCAACTGGCACAGCATCGCCAGTGAACCCATCAATGGAGAATTCATAGGTTCTAGGTGGTTAGTAGGTATAGATATTTTAGAGAAAGCATTATAAAATAAGATATTAGTAGAGCTTCCATTATCTATTAGAATGCAGCATGCATCATAGTCAGTAATGTTTAGAAAGATTACAATCGCATCGTTATGCAAGAACTAAACTCCTCGAGCATCTTCATCAGTGAAAGATATTGGTTCTTTAGTTCTCCATCTCTTCACTTCTCCCGTCAATCTGCTAGCCTCTCCCCATCGAACTCCTCCAAAAATGGTATTGATGATGCTGAGGGGTGATCGATCTTCTTGTTGCTCTTTCCTTCTTGATGGTTCAGGCTGGGGCAGTGCCCTTGGCTGATTTTTCCTAACTTTAGATCGACATTATAAGAATCGACCAAGCCAATCTCATCTGATGAACTCCTCGATCTCATCTTGGAGTTGGATGCATTCCTCAATATCGTGACCATGGTCATGATGGTAGAGGCAGTACTTGTTAGAGTTTTGCTTGCTAGGATGAGATCACATTTTCTCTAGCCTCGATAGCTGCTCCTTGATCTCCATCAAGACTTGAGTCTTTGAAGCATTGAGGGGAGCATAGGTGTGGAATCTTCTGGGGGGAGAGTTCTATCGTGTCCTTTGATCAGGGCTTCTCTGATGACGAGCTCGAGGAGAAGTTCGGGCTTGTCTGTGCTTGGAAGGAGTTCTAGAGCGTGGCCAAGCTTTGCTCGACTTTTCTTCAATTATGGGCTTGCTTGAATCACCCGCCTACTATTCTCTTATAGCTTCTTCATCCTTCGCCTTGAAGGCCTCTTCCATCTGAGCATAACCATCAATCTGAGCCAGCATATCAGTAAAATTCTTAGGGTACTTTTTCTCCAGAGAAAATAGTAGATCATT
Source organism: Cocos nucifera (assembly GCA_006176705.1). Lineage (NCBI taxonomy): Eukaryota > Viridiplantae > Streptophyta > Magnoliopsida > Arecales > Arecaceae > Cocos > Cocos nucifera. Next base: position 56,876 of record QRFJ01004471.1, read on the forward strand.
CTTCTGGAGGCCATCCTTTAGTGCAGCCATTGCAACAGACTAGTCCAAGTTTTGGACCTCCAGAGCAGCAGTATTGAAGCGATTGACATAGGCCTGAATGGACTCTTCTTCCTTCTGCTTGATATGGATGAGAAAATCTAAACCTCATTGGGAACATCGGCTGCTGATGAAGTGAGCCATGAATTGGTAGCTCATCTGATAAAAAAAAAGATAGTACCCAGCTTGAGAGTCGAGTACCAATTTTTGGTAGTTTTCTTCAAAGTAGATGGAAAAGCTCAATATAAAATGGCATCTAGCATGCCATGGAGCAGCATCATAGTTCGAAAGGCCTCCAGGTTGTCAACCGGATCAGCAATCCCATCGTAGCTCTCAAACTATGGGAGTTTGAAGTTCGATCGGATTGATTCCTGCATGATTTACTAAGAAAAAGTAGGATTAGTACAGATATCATTACCGTGAGAGAAAAGAGCATGATAGAGTTTCTCGATCCGCTAGTTCATTTCTTATAGTTTTCGATCCAGAAGATCCTCACAGTCGTAGATCTCCAAAGTCTTCTAGCAGAATGGGGGTAAGATTTTCCTAGGGGTCAAATCATGATCGGAGTAAGGGTTCTCTGCCCTCTGCTTTCCTTTTTTGGAAGTTATCGATCGACTCGCCCAAGTCGATCATCCCCATACCAGATCTTGGGGTTTCAGTGTAGCCCACTCCGACTGGGTAGGTGTCGAAGGTCGTTGTTGCTACATGGTCTACACTACTTTAGTAAGGCCTCTAACTTGCTGGACCAGTAGGTTGAATTACTCTACATCCACTATTATTATCGGTGGAGCTTGAGATGTCGGGGATGAGATAAGAGCAGACAGATCTGAATGAGATCTAGCTATAGAGGTGGTTGACCATTGAGTTGAGGCCTTCGTAGGAGGTATTGTCAAGAAATCGATCAAGGAAGAAAAGCTTTGAAGGAGAGAAGAAGAAGAAGATACTTTCACTGAGCACTTCTTTAAGAACAAGAAAACCTCAAAGGAAAGAGGGGCCCTTCCTCTACCTCCAATTCTGCTGGTGCAAAATTTGGTTGATGCCGAAACTGGCTAGAGCTAGAGAAGCCAAGGTCGTCGTTAGGACCTGCAAAAAAGTCCAAATTGGAGGAGGGGTGGCTTTGGTAGGATCCTCCGATGATCAAGTCAGCTCTTACGACCAATAGAAATGGAATGCTCAACAGAAAAAGTAGCAGAGTTTTGAGAAAGAGAATGAGAGCTTGAAGAAAATGTATTTGAAGGGTTCTTTTTATAGACGGAGCCTATAATAAATGGATGGTGACAGCCAGCCACAACTGTCGAGTAGTGGGCCATTCAGACCATGTGGGGTTTGTTACAAAAGATAGTGTCTGTTGTCGCAACGCATCCATTTTTGTGACATGTAGGTGGTTAAGATTTAATTGTTGAAGTTTAGACTAAACCGCTATTAGTAGCAAGAAAGGTTCAGATGGGAGAAGCCCTTCGAACGATCGAAAGAAATTTGGAGGGAGTTTGACTGATGGAGAAATCCATCTGGAGAGAGCTTGTTTGAAGGAAAAGTCTGAAGAAAATTCGACTGGAAGAGAAGTCCATCTGAAGGAGAAGTTTAGCTAGAGGAGAAGTCTGGAAGAAGTTCGTCTGAAGGAGAAGTCTGAAGAAAGTTCGACTGAAGAAGAAGTCTGGAGGAAGCTCGTCTGGAGGAGAAGTCCAGTTGAAGGAGAAGTCTGGCTGGAAGAGAAGTCCAGAGGAAGTTCGACTGAAGGAGAAGTTCGAAGGAAGCTCATCTGGAGAAGAAGTCCATCTGGAGGAGAAGTCTGACTGGAGGAGAAGTCCAGAGAAAGTTTGACTGAAGGAGAAGTCTGGAGGAAGCTTGTCTAGAGGAGAAGTCTGGAGGAAGTTCGACTAAAGGAGAAGTCCAGAGAAAGTTCGACTGAAGGAGAATTCTGGAGGAAGTTTATTCGAAGGAGAAGTCCATCTAGAGAAGAAGTCCGACTAGAGGAGAAGTCCAGAGGAAGCTCGACTAAAGGAAAAGTCCATTTGGAGAAAGTTCGTCCAAGTAGGCTCAAAGATCGACAGGCATACTAAAGGTCGGTCAACCTAGAGACAAGCGAAGCCGTGGTTGAAGCTCTTCCACGATTGAGAATCCTTCTAGATCAAGCGTCAGTTCGAAGTTCGGCAGGAGCAGAGTTTATCCCCAATAACTGCATATAGGTAAATGAATCATGCACATAGTTAATTGAATACTGTACATAGTTAAATGAATCCTGTATATTAATTAAACACTACATATAATTAAATGAATCTACATACAGTTAATTAAATACTATACATAGTTAATTAAACACTACACAGTTAATGAAACATTGCACATAGTTAATTGAACACTGCATATAATTAAATAAATTTTGTACATAGTTAATTCAATACTGCATATCGTTAATTAAACACTATACATAGTTAATGAATCCTACACATAGTCAATTGAATACTATATATAATTAAATGAATCTTGCACATAGTTAATTGAATACTATACATAATTAAATGAATCATGAATACAGTTAATTGAACACTACATATAGTTAAATAAATTCAATATATAATTAATTGAATGCTGCATATAGTTATGTATATAGTTAATTGAATACTGCACACACTTAATTGAACATTGCACATAGTTAATTTAACATGACACATAGTTAACTAAACATGGTTCATGTGTTGACACCCTAAGTGATTTGGATGATGACCAAATATTAAAGAAAATAATTACTAATATATTTTATTTTAAGTGTTCAACTGCCAGAAGAAAGAGAGCTCTTTGACCAAAATAAGGATGACACAAAGTGCAATACAAATCAAGATCAAATCCTCTCATTTGATAGCAAAATTCCTTCAAAAATAATCTTGAAAGAATTTTGAGACATCTCCTAAATTTTTTGAGAGGTCTTGTGAAGTCTGGAATGCTCAAACAGTATTTTAGCATGCCATCGAGAGGTCTCGAGTTAATCTCGAGACGTCTCATTCTCAGGAGATAGAAATTTAGTTTCTGCGCTTTGAGAGTGAGAGATCTCATAGGATTCTCAAGAGATCTCGCAATTCCGATGAGATATCTCGTTCAAAATCAAGAGCTCTCTGTCTCAAATGTTACATTTTTTTCAAAAAGTAGATTTTTGAGCATCTAAGAAGGAGAAGTTTCCTGGCCAAACTAAGAGGTCTGGAAATTGGATGAGACATCTTGAGAAAATTTGAGAGGTCTCAAAATGCACGGACATGCTTCAATGGATAATTATGCATGGCTATTTTTTGATTCTAATGGCTATTTCAAAGCTCCCAATAGCTAGAATTCTCCCTCAAACCATCTCTAAAGTTATTTAAAGGTAGAGAATCAATTGAAAAAAAGATTAAGAGATTTAAAGAATTTTTTTTTATTTTTGATGAGGAATATTGAATATCCAAAGAAAAAAAGAGAAGAAAGTTGTACATAGATTTCAGCAAGTATTCAAAGCAATCTTCTCTAACATCTTTCACATCCTCTCAAGCACAATTATAAGAAAAGCCAAGCTTCAATCGAGCATATCATCGGCTTCTTCATTGGAATTTAAAAGAGCTTTAACTCTATTTTTTATATGCTGCTAAAATTTTTATTTATAATTTGATTTGTTTATAAGTTTCTTTGAGAGAAAGAAACTTAGGGATTTGGCCCATCTAAGCCCAGAATTGAATATTGTAGGTTTTGGTTGGTGAGCCCAAAAAACCAACTGGGTTAATAGTGATCCCGAAAAACTATTAGTGTAAGGTTTTGGTTGGTGCTCCTGAAAAAACCAACTAGATTTATTTATGAGCTTGAAAAAATAAACACACTATAATCAAGGATGGATTATAGTAAAAATTCCAAGAGAAGCTTGGGGAGTGGATGTAGGTGCAGCTTGCACCGAACCACTATAAATTATGGTGTGTTTGTATTGTGCTTCTTCTATCCCTTTGCATACTTTGCATGCTTTTAATTCTTGCTTTACGTTTATATTTTTGGTTTTGTTATCTTAAATCTATTGTTGCTTATATTATATACATTTCAACAACAACACTTAGGTTAAATTAAAGCATATACTTGTTTAAAGCTAATTTTGGCCAAAAATTTTATAAGAACCCAATTCATCCCCTCCCTCCCTCTTGGGTTGCTACCTCTGGATAATAATTGGTATTAGAGCGAGTGCTCCAATATTATTTATTAAGCTAGTGGTTAAAGAGCTAAAAATTTAGTCAACCAAAATGGAATCTCTTTTTAATGAAGGCCATTACATTGATCGACCCCTATTATTTGATGGCTCAAATTATACTTATTGAAAAGTTAGGATAAAAATCTTCATTCAAGCACATGACTATAATATATGGAAGATTATTATTAATGACCTACATACACCCAATGCGTTGATTCATGATAAAGAAGTGATTCAAATGAATGCTAAAGCAATGAATTTACTTTATTGTTCATTAGACCTAAATATATTTAATATAATTTTTTAATATATTTTAGCAAATCAAATATGGAAGAAGTTGGAAACAACTTATGGAAGAGTAAATCAAAAAGAAGAATCAAGCTCTCATGAAGAGAAGGAAGCTCATTCCAATTTTTATCTCATAGCTCATGAGAATGAAAAGAAGAAGAAGAATAAGAAATAAAGAAAAAAGAAAGCATCAACTAAGAGAGAGCAAAGTAAGAAAAAAAATAAAAGGAGGAAAAAAGAACTATAAATTCTTACCTCATGGCCAATGATGATGAGGTAAACATTAATAGCTCTTCTGATTTTACTTTTGATGAGTTATTTGAAGCCTTTTATGATTTAATGGATGAATACAAAAAACTAAGACTAAAAGATAAAGAGCTTAAAAGATTTAATCTTTTTTCAGATAATGAAAAGTATAAATTATTGAATGAAAAAGAAAACATCTAAAGAGAAAAGAATGCTTTAACTAAAGAAAAGGAAGAATTTCTCAAATCTAAAAAATCTTTAGTTAAAGAAAAGAATAAACTCTTAATTGAAAAAGAGGACTTCATGAAAGAAAAGAATTTATTTGCTAAAGAAAAAGAAAGTCATTCAAATTCTAAAAAATCTCTTATGAAAGAGAACTCAAAACTAAGAAAAGAGATTGAAAGATTGAAGCCTATGCTTAACAGATTTACAATTGGCATTCAAAAGCTTCAATCTATTTTAAGCAATCAAAAAGCTATTTTTGATAAAGCTGAAATTGGCTATAATTCATTAAGAAAATAGAAATTTGTAAACAATATGTTTAACAATGCTTATTTTAAAAATTATTTTATAGTTTGCTTTAAATGTAACAAAATTGATCATAAAATTTTTAAATATACTGCTAAATGAATTGGTCATACCTTAATTAAGCAAATATGGATTCCAAAAGAAACCATAAGCTCTAATCTTAATGGACCCAAGATGGCTTGGGTATCAAAATCTAGTAAATGATTTTGCAAGTACACCAAGAATCCAATAGAATGAAAAAAGAAAAATATTATGAATGGATGCCTGGGGAATGAAATTGGATGGATAATGATGTTTGGTAAAATCTAAATTTTTCTCACATCATGTCATCATTGTTTGCTAAATATATTTTGATTATTAATTAGCATAATTATGGAGTATATTTGATTGATTTTAATGATTTATTATTGCTTAAAATGATCATACTCTATGAATTGAAAGTTTGATGTATTGACTTTAATGATTTATTAATATGTATGCATATGATAACTCCTTTCATGTTTTGATAAGTATGATTGATTTTAATAATTTAAATATTTTATTTTTTAAATTAATATGCCTTCCTCTATATATCTTGTTATGAATGGAATGTTTTTATCTTAAAAATTTAGCATGATATTTTAAGTCTTCTCATATCAGTTTTACAATTGATGAATTTAAATTAAAAGATGCTTAATTGGGTATGAATGTCTTAATTGCTAAACCCATAAGAAAAACTAATTTTTGGCATTTTCTATATAATGCTAAATTATAAAATTCTTCAAAAATTTTACTTGAAATAAGTACCTAAAGATAAGACCTTCAATTATAAAAATTAAGTGCTTGATATGTTGCTATGCATTGTATCTTAGGTTTACCACTAAGAATTTAAAATTTTCAAGTTGAACCAAATCCCATAGATCCATTATCTAGATCCTTCTTGATTTGATCATGCTTGATTTTTTTAATTTAATTTTATTTTATTTAATTATTTGAACCTCCCAATTGATTACTTTTTGATCTGCTAAATTTAATTGAATATTTTTTTTGATCATTGATTTGATTGTCTCTTTTGATCTTAAAAGAGAATTTTTTGATGAACATTCATATTTTGTTCCAATTGACTGATTTTAAAAATTAAATTTAAAAAATATACTTCTTGGATCTTTTAAAGTTAATATCAAATAAACTATTTCAAAAAAAATGTCATTTATCTTTAAAGCTAAATATTTAAAGAGAATTTTAGTTTTAATTATTTGGTATCAAATAGTTTACTATTTATCATGTATTTGATTGATTTATCTTTTGGCAAAAAGAGAAGAATGTCTTTTTTTTCAAATCTAATTTTGCATAGCTATATTCTTGATTTGATATTATTTGAGACAAACTTAAAAATAAATATCTTTTCTAAATCTAATTTCTTTGTATTTCTTAAGAAAAGAAAGAGATGATCTTTTTGAAGAATAACTTTTTTTTTATGATTTATCTTAATTGATTTGCTGGTATCAATTTAAATTAATTTATTATTTCAAATTTTTAAAATTATTTAATTTAAATTAATTCATCTTTATCAATTCAAAACTAAAATTATTGGTATTAAGCTAAATTTATAAATTGACCTTTAAGTGATATTGAATTATTAAGAAAATCATGATTTGGTCTAAATTTTAGTTTAATTGGTATCAACGGCATCATTCTTGCCTTGTATTTTATTGCATTATTCTTGGCAAAAGAATTAAATATAATATCTTAAGTCTATTTCACATTGATATACTCTTGAAGTGATATCATTTGAGATAAATTCAAAAAATTTTATACTTTTTCTAAACTTAATTAAGTCATATTTTTTATAACAAGAAAAATCTAAATTTAAATCAAAATATTTTTTAATTACTTGTCATACTTTTTTGATCTTTTCAATTTTTATTCTTATTATATACATCCTTTTGTAAACATCCTTTGAATTTAATAATAAATAAATTTTTGAAAAATTTGATATCTTCTTGAGTGAATGCTATGTTTGATTGATATTTGGATTCATTAATGCTTAGTTTACTCAATTGATGCTTATACCTTTAAATTTTATTTAATTTTAAAATGACTTTGTTTGCAAAAGTAAGAAGGAGAAAGGTTGAAAGATAAAATAATCAAGCTATAATTATGAAAAATAGGAAGAGCTTATGTTATTGAAATATTAAAAGAAAAATAAATTCTTGGTATCTCCAAAATAAGGGGAGAAATACTTTTTTAATCTTAATTTGATTAAAAATTTTGATTAATTTGCATTTGAGATAAATATATTTTGATCTTAAATTCTCAATCAATTACTTTATGATCTTCTTAAATGGAGCTTTCATGTATTTATTCCATTTTATTTACTTGATTTGATTGCCAAATTATTTTTTAGATAAATTAGAGTTAAATTGAATTTACAGCATATTCCTACTCTAAGAAATGAATTTTTAAATTTAATTTTGAAACTCATTTAAAAATTTAAATTTGATACTAAACTTCTTATGTGCATTGCAAAATTCATATAAATAATTTATCTTAAAATAATTTTTACTCAAAATAATAAATTTGATAATATGACTCTCATCCACTTTGATATTATCTCTTTACTTTGCTCGATACATACTCGATACATATCTTTTTTGAACTTAATTGATCAAAATTTTTTAAAAAAAAAGATTGAATATTAAATTACATATTATGCTTGATTTTGTATTCAAATCTTTTGAAAAGCTTAATTTTTCTTAAAGCTTAAAAGTATATACCTAAAAATTTGATTAAAGATCATATTCATTCAGAAAGGGGGAGAGCCTTCTGAAATTAAAATAATTTTTTGAAACTTATTTTGAGTTAAAGGATAAATTTTTAAAAGAAAGATGACTTATTTAGATTAATTTTCTGAACTTGATACAATTCTTACTTTAATACATTTGTATTAAGTGATTTTGATGATTATTTCTTGTTCCTTCTCACGCATTTTTTGATGCTGACAAAAAGGGAGAGAAAATGTATGAATGTCAATCTTAATTGAAAAAAAAATATAACAATATAATAAGTACGGATCACTTAATTTCATACAAATTACAAAGACCACATCTTAAGGGGGAGCATTGATAAAATTATGGAAACTTAAGCACTTTAAAAATTGGACACATTATATTAACGAACTACTCCTTGTATTGAATATACATGTTGCATATAGTGCTTACATCTTTTTATGAAATGCTTGATATTTTGTCATCATCAAAAAGGAAGAGATTGTTGACCACCTGAGTGATTTTGATGATGACCAAAAAATAAATTAAATGATTTTTAATATATTTTATTTTAAATATTTAGATATCAGAAGAAAGAGAGCTCTTTGATCAAAACAAGGATGACATAAAGTGCAATACAAATCAAGATCAAATCTTCTCATTTGGTAGCAAAATTTCTTTAAAAATAGCCTTAGAAAAATTTCAAGACGTCTCCTCAATTTTTTGAGAGATCTCATGAAGTCTGGCATACTTAAACAGTATTCTGGCATGCCCTCAAGAGGTCTCAACTTAATCTCGAGATATCTCATTCTCAGGAGATAGAAATTTAATTTTTGTACTCTGAGAGCGAGAGATCTCGTAAGATTCTCGAGAGGTCTCGTGGTTCTGATGAGACGTCTCATTCAAAATCAAGAGCTCTCGATCTCAGGCGATACGTTTTTTCTAAAAAGCAGATTTTCGAGTATCTAAGAATAAGAAGTCTCCTAACCAAATTGAGATATCTCAAAAAAGGGCGGATGTCTCGAGAAAATTTGAGAGGTCTCGAAATATGCGAACAACCTTCAATGGATAGTTCTATAATGGCTATTTTTCAATCCCAACAACTATTTTAGAGCTCGCAACAGCTAGAACTCTCCCTCCAACCACCTCCAAAGTTATTTAATGGTAGAGAATTAATTGAAAAAAAAAGATTAAGAAATTTAAAGAGAATTTTTTTTATTTTTGGTGAGGAACATTGAATATCAAAAGAAAAGAAAAGAGAGAGAAAAGTTGTGCATGGATTTCAATAACCATTCATAGCAATCTTCTCTAACATCTTCTACATTCTCTCAAGCATAATTTGAAGAAAAGCCAAGCTTCAATCGAGCACATCATCAGCTTCTTCATTGGAATTTAAAGAAGATTTAACTTTATTTTTTATATTATGCTGAAATTTTTATTTATAAATTTGATTTCTTTATAAGTTTCTTTGGAGGAAAATCTTGAAAATTAGGCCGTCTAAGCCCGAAATTGGATATTGTAGATTTTAGTTGTTGAGCCCAAAAAATCAACTGGGTTAATAGTGATCCCAAAAAATTATTAGTGTAAAGTTTTGGTTAGTGCTCCTAAAAAAATTAAATGGATTTATTTGTGATCTCCAAAAAAAAAACATACTGTAATCAAGGATGGATTATAGTAAAAATTTCAAGAAAAGCTTAGAGAGTGGATATAGGTGTGGTTTGCACCGAACCACTATAAATTATGGTGTGTTTGTGTTGTACTTCTTGTATCCCTTTGTATACTTTGCATGCTTTTAATTCTTGCTTTACTTTCATATTTTTGGTTTCGTTATCTTCAATCTATTGCTGCTTATATTATATACATTTCAACCACACCATTTAGGTTAAATTGAAGCACATACCTGTTTAAAGCTAATTTTAGCCAAAAATTTTATAAGAACCCAATTCACACCCCCCCCCCCCGGTTGCTACCTCTGGGCAGCAACATGGTTTATTTAACATTCTACATAGTTAAATTTATATCATACATAGTTAAATGAATGTATACTTTAAATATCATGGTATGCAGTTAACGTATCGCGAAACATAATTGAAGTATCATGTTATGCAGTTGACGTATCACGGAACGTAGATGAAGCATTATGGCACACACTTGAAGAATCGTGGCACTTGAAGTATCGCAATAGATATACACACACATATATACATATATATATCTGAACCAGAACACATCCATTTAAAATTGATACACATCTGAAATTGCATCTGAATTAGCTTATACTACATCTAAAATTGATACGCATTCATTTGGAAATGAGGAGCCTAAAACTACCAAACCAGAACATGGTATCAATTGCTTATATGAAGAAACTGAAGTTTCATCTTTAAAAAGATAGAACTTAACCTGAACTTTAATAGGTAGGACATGATGTCAATTACATACATGTACATCCACTAAACTTAAATAGGTAGAAGCTAAAATTTCATCTTTAAAGGATAATGCCTCCAGCACTACACATGGGTAGAGCAGTTTAGCTAGTATATACTCTTCTTAACTTGCTACACACTGAATGTTGCATGGTTAAGAATTATATTGCCATACTTACACATTGAACACAAAATGATCCTGATGTATCTTCGAACAAGCCATATTGTAGTTAAATTGTTTGAATGATAATAAATGAAAATTTTTGAATGTTTACACAATAGACAGTCAAACATAATCGAATATATACACAACCTTCATGTCCTAATCTTTAGTCATTGGCATCTTCTTCTCATACCATGACCAAACTTCTTTATATGTAACACAATACCATGACCAAACTTTTCCACAACCCAACTCCTATATAAAGACGTATCCTTAAAATCATCACGTAGCAGTCTTAAGCTACCTCTTATAAGGATCTATGCAAACATCAACATATGTACTATGCAATCTATAGTGTCATAGCTCTACTACAGATAGTCACGAACATATCGAACTTGAGCTTTCGAAATATTGAAGCCTACTCGTTCTGATAACCAAAAATGTATAAATGTTGCCTACACATATATAGTAAGAAATATAGTTAAATTACTTATAAATATTGTTACAAATAAAAGTAATAAACAAATATCAAATAATATTACATACATATTTTTTAGCATCATCTGATACATTAAAGCTCCACATCGGGTTATAGAAATCAAAATATTGCTCCTTCAAATCCAACACTAGGAGGTATCAATGCCAAGATGTGTTCATCGAGATGAACAAACATCTAAATTGCTCAAGATCTGATAATTGGATATCAGCCATCCATTAATGTATACTTAATTTTGTTGAATCTATGATCTGATTGGTGACTTCAGAGGTCACTAAGGTAACTCTTAGAAGGTATTGAAGCATAACAGCCTATACAAAAAAAGAGAAGAAGAAAAAATGTATGTTTACACATCCATTAGTTGAAAATAAAATGCATGCTTGTAATAAATTTCATACTTACACTATAAAGAATTTTGAATATTAGCAATGGTATTAGTGATGAAATTTTTTCCATCACGAATACCACTTTTTTGGCACCACAACATTGACGAAAAAAGATGCTATCGCTAATACTATTAGCAACAAAAATTTCATTATTAGCGATGGCAAATGCCATCTCTAAAAGTATAATTTTTTTTTAATATTTAAATATTAAAAAATTATTAGCGATGGTGGACTTAGTTTATTGCGACATAAAAAAGTCATCACTAATAAGAAACTATTAGCAATGATTCTTTAGTTATTAGCGACGGCATGCATCATTGCTAATATTATTTAAGTTTTTCTAATTTTTTTATAATATTTAAATATAAAATAATTATTAGCAATGATAGATTTTATTTGTTAGCAATGAAATCCATGCCATCGTTAATAACTTTTTTAAAAAAATCTTAATAATAAATTTAAAAAATAAGTTTATTTTGAAAAAAATTATTAGCAATAAAATTAGTGATGGTAGAGGCTAGCCATCGCTAATAATCCTATTCAAATTCAATTTAAAATCCTATTCGAATCCAATTTAAAATCCTACCAAACCTAATTTAATTAGGCTTTGAATCCAAGTCCTACTTGGATTATAAAATTCAAATAGCATCAAATTAAGTTAAAATTAATTAAATTAAATCTAATTTACATCAATTAGAAAAAATTAGTTTTTAATTTTAGGTTTAATTCAAATTTAATTCAAATCTGATTCAAATTTAATTCAAAATCCTGTCAATCCTAATTCAATTAGACTTTGAATGTAAGTCCTAATTGGATTATAAAATTCAATTAGCCTCAAATTAAGTCAAACCCACATAAATTAAATCTAATTTAAATCAATTATGACTTAATCCATGATTTTATTTGAATCTAATTCAAACTCGATTCGAATTCAATTTGAAATTCTATCAAACCTAATTCAATTAGGCTTTGAATCCAAGTCCTACATCGATTATAAAATCTAATTAGTCTCAAATTAAGTCAATACTAATAAAATTAAATCTAATTTAAATTAATTAATAGAAAATATTTTTTAATTTAGATTCAATTTGAATCCAATTCAAACCTGATTCGAATCCAATTCAAAATCCTATCAAACCTAATTCAATTAAAATTTGAATCCAAATCCTAATTTCATTGTAAAATCTAATTTTTTTTAAATTAAGTGAAGCATAATTAAATTTAATCTGATTTAAATCAACTAGATAAAATGGTTTTTAATTAGGTTTAATTCGAATCTAATTTGATCCAATTCAAATCCAACTCAAAATCCTGTCAAATCTAATTCAATTAGACTTTAAATCCAAGTCTTACTTGAAATATTAAAATCAGTTAGTCTCAAATTAAGTCATGCCTAATTAAATTAAATCTAATTTAAATCAATTAGAACTTGATCCATAAATTTATTAAGTCCAAAAATTTACTAAGATCCAATATTAATTTATAACCACCCAAAAAATGACTTAGAAGAAGAAAAACTTTAATATTAAAATATAATTTTAAAAAAATTATGACTATTAGAAATGACTTTAGCAATGGAGATTTTACCGTCACTAATAATTTTGAAAAAAATGTTATTTTAAAAATATAATTATTAGTGATACTAATTTATTATCGATGGTCTTTTGCCATCGCTAATAATTTTTTAAGTATTAGGAATGGGAGAATATTATTAGTGATGATAATTTGCTGTTGCTAAAACCTTCTCGCCCTCATTTTCCCTCACCCCATTGTGCACTCTCGTTATCCCCCACGACACCACCCACCGCACCCTCGTTTTCCCACCCACTTCATATTTTTATCCCCCACCGCCAAACCCCATCTCCCCCACCCTTTAATCCCCGTACCATGCCCTCACTCTCCCGACCAGTGGGCTTCCTCTGGTTGCTTCCCCTCGACTGCACTTGACCTGCCTCCTCAAGCCTCAGGCCACCTCCGGCCTCCCCGAGCCCACAATTGCACCTGGCCTGCCTCCTTAAGCTCTCGACCGCAAGCTCCCAACCTCCTTCCTCCCTAAAAGTCCCTCCCACCTCCCCCCAACTTGCCTCTCTATGACCGCCTCTACGAGCACTCGACCACCTCCCTTTAGTTACACTCGACCTACCTCCCCCTGGCTACACTCGGTCGGCCTCCCCCTGGCCGCCTTCTTGAGCTCCCGATTGCCTCCCACCTCTCTGACCACCTCCACCCTACCCTCAGCCTACCTCCCCCTAGCTCACCTCACCGCGGCCACCTCCCCAAGCCTCCGACTGCCTCCTACCTCTCTGACTGCCTCCCACTCACCCCGGCCTGCCTCCCCTTGGCTTGCCTCTTCGCGCCCGCCTCCCCAATCACCAGGCCACCTCCTACTTCCCCTACCACCTCCCACCTCCCACCAGCCTGCCTCCCTCTGGCTTGCCTCTTCGTGGCCGCCTCTTTGAGCCCCCGACCATCTCGTACATTCCCGACTGCCTCCCACCCCCGACCTACCTCCCTTCAGCTTGCCTCTCCACGGCTGCCTTCCCGAGCCCCCACCCTCCTCCCCTCGGCTGCTCCCAACCTGCCTCCCCCAGCTCCTAGCCACCTCTCACCTCCCCATGGCCCATCCCTATGCCCTTTTTTCTATGGCCCCTGCCCTACATTCCTAAGCCCAAGGCCTTGACCTTGCGGCCCTTGCCTCGCCGACCTAACCCTGAGCTCCCATCCACAGCTACATCCCTGAGCCTTAGTCCTGCTTGCCAACTTATGCCTCCTCATGCCTCAATCTTTGCATACTAGCCCATGCCTCTGTCTTGTCTGATAGCCTACCTTTTGTTGTGAGTATTAGCTGAAAGAAAACTAGCTTTTCCACCATAGGATCGATTTGATCTAATAAGATCTGTAGCAAAATTTTTCACAAAAATTCTATAAAAATTGATCAGATCTGAGAGTTCTCAAATCTAATCCTAATAATCTAATATCAAAAATAAAAATAAAATTAAATCTGGAGCAACAAATGTTACCTGTAGTGTAAATTGCTCTTACCTTGATGATGATCTGTTGATGGCTGAGGTCCTAGATCAAGCCATGCATAAGCTTGGCCTCTATCGGAGTCCACTTGAGCTAGTTCTATATGTCTTCTCCTCATAAAATTGATCTCTAAGGATCAAATCTAGATCTGATCTGTAGAGCCTTCAAAACAAAACTTGAAGGCAGTACTTCGTCTCACGAACACCGTCATCTCTTTGCTTGAATCCTTGCACCAACTCCTTTGGATCTTCTTGCTAGAATTTTTCCCAACCTTTAGGCATGGAGAAGAGGGAGAGGAAGAGGATGAAGGGGCATGGAAGAGAAGAGGGGATGGCTGCACTTTGGCATGGTGATTGGGTGCATAGAAATCCTAGGGTGCAGGATGGTTTAAATAGACCCTTTTGTGCCATGCAGTGCCACACAGCATCAACTAAATACCTTGATTGATTTAATCATATCTTAATTTGAATGGCCATGTTTACACACCTGATCCAATTAGGTTAGATGCCAAAAAATTCCTCCTAGATGGCACCAAGGTGTTTGATCTCATCAAGAAACCCTAGAGTCCTATTCATATGGGACTCTCTCCTTTTATCACCATGTGCACACGCCAATATGGGGCATGTGCACCTTTTTTCTTCATGAAAAATCCTCTAGGGGTGTGCACCCTAGATGAAAAATAGGGGGCGCATGCCTCCCCTCTTCCTTCTTGCAAAGACCAAGTCAGTGTCTTAAGAAAATAGGAAAATAGCAAGTCTTGTCTTGAAGGTTACAGGAATTAGCAGGTATTATCCTATTCCCATCTAATGGATTAGGACAATACTTTTCTGAGCTGGACAAGCTCCAGTCAGACCAAGACAAGTCCATACAAGGTTTTTAGATGAGCCAAATCTAATTTAACTTAGTCCAGACGAACTAAAAAGATTACAAAAGGAGAATGTTAGGCTCAATCGTGTGCTAGTATGATTTTCTTGAACCTAATTGGATCTAATCCAAATCAATCAAACTGGGTTAGCCCAATTGATAACATCCATACCCAAATCTTTGTTTGTATGATCTATTTAGGTTCAGTTCCGTATGGTAATGAGACATGTCACGATCTCTATCACTGACATCATCAAAACACCTTTCAATGGACTAAAACTCTTTTGGTTCATCCAATTAGAATGATCAATCATCAAGATCATTTTAATTGCTTTCAAAATTCACCAATGATACCTAGCAGTATACGGTGGCAATCCATCAGAACTGAATACAAACCTCTTGTTGTAGCTACCTATGTGATTGGGTTCTTCTATCATGAGCCCTAATAGGATTAGGGTTGGTGAACTTGTCAAACCCAATATCCTATCATATGATTGAAAGATTCGATTCGAGTTTGATGTGAAATCCTAATAGAAAACTCTTTTCTATTATATCACACTACCATGGCCATGGACTTAAGAACTCAATCTCATGATCATCATAGGACTACTCCTCTACTAAAGTTGATAGATCCCATCTTGGTGTGAACCAGTTCTTATAATGAACGTGCTATAGCCAACATACACCTTAAGGTTCTGAATGGATAGGAGATAGAGTTATAGTATAGTCAAACTATAACACACTCAAGGTAAACTATTGATGCACATCAGATCTAAGAACTAGACATGCAACCATAATATCGAGCTCAGTCATTAATGAGAAGGTAGACTTCATTATGACTGCTTGAGATGGTTATGCTCAATGTCCTCATTCTCTAATGAGTATCTGTACTCTTGCTCTGGTGTCTCCATATCGTAGACTCAAGACTCATCTATCCTAAGAAAGAAATTGCACCCCTATCTTCTGGATCGATCACCATCCTTATGATGATCCTATGGTTGGAAGCAATTTATGAGTTAATTATGAAAATACATGTCTTAAATTTTTAACTCTTAAAAATATGTATTAGCATTCCATTAACTAAAAGAATATATCACAGACATTATATACATAATATGATATAATAAAATAATTTTTTATTAATTTTAAGTCAAAATTATAAAAATGCTCCTAGAAAGTGTATTACAAGTGTCAACCAATCTGGCTTATAGGGCACTCATCTAACAAACTCCCACTTGATCTAAAGTTAATTGGCTATAAATCTAAGTCCCATCTTCTTAAGATGGGCTTCTATCTTCTGCTGGCTCAATGACTTCATAAGCAGATCCATCGCATTATCTACGGTGTTGACTCTCTTGACCTCGACGTAATCCTTCTTGAGGTAATCATGAATGAGGTGTTATCACCGCTCGATATGCTTCGACTTCTGGTGAGACCTTGGCTCCTTAGCTAGGGCTATGGTGCCATTATTATCATAGTATAGAGGGACGGCATCCGATGGCATCACTTCAAGTTCTACGGCAAACTCTTATACCAGAATATTTTTTTCATAGCTTTCGATGCAACGATATCCTCAGCTTCCATTATGGAATCTGTCATCACCACCTGCTTAGAACTTTTCCAACTGATAGCACCATCATTGCATACAAACAGACATCCAGATGTTGACTTTCGATCATCTATATTAGACATAAAGTCTGAGTTTGTATACCCATGGACCTGGAGTTCTTTATTACCAAAGACCAAAAACATATTCTTAGTTCTTCTTAAGTACTTAAGGATACACTTCATCGAAGTCTAGTGCTCTTCACCTGGATTCGATTGATATCTGCTCGTGACACTCACAGTATGTGCAATATCAGGTCGTGTATATAGCATGGCATACATGAGGCTTCCTATTGTCGAAGCATAAGGGATCTTGTTCATGCATTAAATCTCCTCAGGTGTGTTGGGACACATCTTCTTGAAGAGATGAATGCCATGTCTAAAGGACACCAATCCCCACTTAGAGTTTTTCATGCTGAACCTCTTCAACACCTCCTCTATGTACTTCTTCTATGAGAGATCGAGCATCCTATTTGGTCTATCCCTATAGACCTTTATTCCTAATATGAAGGATGCCTCTCTTAGGTCTTTCATAGAGAACTCTTTTGACAACCATATTTTGACGGATGTCAACATGGGAATATCACTCCCAATCAGGAGGATGTTATCTACGTACAATACGAGGAAGACAACAGTGCTTTCGCTGATCTTTTTGAAAACACTGGGCTCTTCCTCATTTTTTATGAAACCAAATGATTTAATCACATCGTTAAAATGAGCATTCCGACTCCAAGATGCTTGCTCGAGTCCATAAATGGACCTTTGCAGCTTGCAGACCTTGTGACTATCGTTGGATGTAAAATCGAGCGGCTATTCCATATAGATATCTTTCTTAAGATATCCATTTAAGAATGCCATTTTCATGTCCATCTGTCAAATTTCATAATTGAAATAGGCTACAATAGCAAGTAGTATGCAGATCGATTTTAACATGGCTACTGGAGAAAAGGTCTTCTGATAGTCAATGCCTTCATGCTGACTATATCCTTTCACTACGAGCCTAGCTTTGAATGTCTCTATATTTCCATCTGCACCTATCTTTCTCTTGATGATCCATTTACACCCAATAGATATAATACCTTTAGATGGATCTACCAAGGTCCAGACTTAGTTTGAGCGCATTGAGTCAATCTCTGACTTCATTATCTCTAACCATTTCTCGGAGTCGAGATTAGATATCATCTTATCGTAGGTTTTGGGATCATCACTATGAATCCCATTTTTTGTGAGAAACATTTTTTTCTACATCCTCTGAAATGGTACCTAAGTACCTCTCAGGAGGATGAAAAATTTTACCTAATCTACGAGGTGGTGGAAGTAGTGTTTGTATTGGCTTTAACTAATTGTGTTCCTATTGCCCAGGAATGGCTTCCCAAGAGGAGGGGGATGAATTGAGTATTTTAAATTTGAAGCTTAACATGTAAGTGGATTGATCTAATTAAGTACCAAATGAAATGAGCTATGTAATTTGTAGTAAATGAAATCAATAAAACAATAACACATAATCACAAACATAATGATTTTATAGTGGTTCGGTGCTAAACTCAGCACCTACATCCACTCCCTAAGTAGACCACTTAGGAATTCAACTATAAGTACTAGGTTTGATTACAGTCCAATTATTTTACTTGGGCTCACAATCCAACTCAGTTGGTTTTGACCTTGGCTCACCAACCATAATTGTACAATGATTATTTTTTTGGGCTAACAATCAATCTCGATTAGTTTTCACTTTGGCTTACCAATCACAACCATACAATGTCCAATTCTAGGCTTGGACCAACCCAAGTTTCTCACCCCAAGAAACTTGAAATAAAAATGAATAATACAGTAAATAAAACAAAAGCAAACTCTTAAAGCTTAGGAGAAAAAAAATCTAGAAGCTTGACTTATTGGCTTGATTTCTTCTCTTGAATGCTTGAAAGAAGTAGGAGTTGATCTTCAATGATGATGGCCTAACTTCTCTTTGATTGAGGATGTTAAAAGGACAAGGATAACATTAAAAAGCACTCCTTCCTTTTCACTATTGAGCTCACACACCTGAAGGACTGAAAATCTGCTTGAAAGCTCTCTCTCTTGTGGGTTCAAAAATTATTTTTCTTATCTCAAGTACTTCCTCAAGTATCCCAGAGGTTTTCCACCATTACAAGTCATTATCATAAACTTCTGAAAGTGATCTAGCCATTAGAAGATCCAAAATTGCCATTGGAAAATATATGGAGTGAAAAAATTGTAGAACTGAAAATTAGCCATTGCAGGCACTGGGCTGGCTCAGTTTTAAACTACGTCGGCTCAGTCTCGAAATCCTAAAATATTATTTCGATCTTCTTCTATTATCTGAGACTAGGATGGCTCACTTTCTGACTGAGCTGGATCAACTCAGTCCCGTGGATCACAAAAATTAAGCTTTCTATCCTTTCTATCTTCTGCTTTCACTGAGATTAGGATAGCTCAGTCTCAGACTGGGTCAGCCCAGTTTGTGTGCCAAGTATGCCAAAGACTATACATGTCCTTTATGTTTTGATTTAATTTTCATTTTGACCTCTAGAAAGCTATATCCATTCTAGTACTTCTTCTCTAAAATCTTGAGTGATGAATCTTCATTTGGATGAATTGAAACACTTGATATTTGTGAGCACTTTGAAATTTACAACTACACATCCTCACAATAAATGTTAGTGATTTAACAATTTATACTCAAATACTTTTGTTATGATTAAAATCAAACTAGGATCAACAATCTCCCCCTTTTTGATGATGACAAAACCTTTTAAGTATAACCTTTCCTTTATATTTGAAAATAATATTCTTTTTTGGTCTTACCAATTAACTCATACATCATATTCATTTAGATTCTATCATTTTAAATATGCTCCCCTTGAATATGATAGTAATATTCAATTTAGGTTAAATTTTGTGTTGCTCCTCCTTACTATGTGCCAAGATTTCAATTTAGCAATTCAAGTTCTGTTTCTTTCATTTTAGCAATTCAAGTTCTGATTTCTTCAATTTCAGCAATTCAAGTTCTAATTTCTTCCATACTTGTAGTTACAATTCTCATTTTATACTCATTCTTCTCCTTCTTTTTGTCATTATTAAAAAGTATACAACAATGTAAAGAAGTTCGGTCAAGCATGAAAGGAGATAATTTCATTCATTCATATGAGAAAATTGATACAATGCAAGCCAAAATTCAAACTTCATTCATTCAAACATACAAATAGTTTTGTAAAGATATTAGCAACTTGATTTTTAGTAGGCACATGTTCAAGAAGTATATCGTTATTTTGAACATGCTCTTTAATAAAGTGATATCTTACTTCTATATATTTTATTCTTGATTGCAATATAGAATTTTTAGTTAAATTTATGGCACTTGTGTTGTCACATCGAATAGGATTGTTATTGCAAGTAATACAATAATCTTCTAGTTGTTGTTTGATCTACAATAGTTGAGCACAACAACTCCCAATAGCAATATATTCAGCTTCTGCCACAGATAAGACTACCAAGTTTTGTTTCTTGCTAAATCATGAGATCAAATTTATTCTTAGAAATTGACATGTACTGCTTGTACTTTTCCTATCTAAGCAACAACCAGCAAAATTTGAATCACTATAACCAATTAAGTCTAATGAAGATTGTTTAGAATACCATAAACTAATATCTTGAGCATTTATTAAATACTTAAAGATTCTTTTAACTGCTAATACATGTGATTCCTTAGGATTTGATTGATAATGCGCACACATGCATACACTAAACATTATGTCCAGCCTACTTGTAATTAAATATAGTAAAGATCCAATCATATCTTGATATAGCTTAGGATCTACTACTTTTTCTTTTGGATCTTGATCAAGCTTGCAACTTATGCTCATGGGGGTGCCACTTCCTTTAACATTTTCCATCCCAAGTTTTTTTAACATTTTATTGATGTATTTACTTTGATTGATGAAGATCCCCTTATTTAATTGCTTGATTTGGAGTTTGAGAAAGAAGTTGAGCTCTTCCATCATACTCATCTCGAACTTATCTTGAATGAGATTAGCAAACTCTCTACACAAAACCACATTAGTAGCACCAAATACTATATCATCAACATATAATTGAACAATCAATAGATCACTTGATTTTCTTTTAATAAATAGTATGTTATCCACATTACCTTTTTTAAAATCATTGTTTAATAAGAACTTACTCAATCTATCATACCAAGCCCTAGGTGCTTGTTTTAATCCATATAGTGCTTTCTTAAGTTTATATACATGATTAGGTAATTCTTCGCTTTCAAAGCTTAGAGGTTGTTCTACATAATTTTTTTTTAAACTAAACTATTTAAAAATGCACTCTTTACATCCATTTGAAAAAGTTTAAAGTTCATGAAACATGCAAATGCTAAAAGCAATCTAATAACTTCAAGTCTAGTTACGGGTGCAAAGAATTCATCATAATCAATATTTTCTTCTTGATTGTATCCTTGTGCAATCAATCTAGCCTTATTTCTAATTACACTGCCCTTCTCATCTAGTTTATTTCTAAAGACTCATTTTATATCAATTACAAGAAAATTTTTAGGTCTTTCAACTAATTTCCAAACTTTATTTCTTTCAAATTGATTTAACTCTTTTTGCATCGCTAATATCCAATTTGGATCTTTTTCAGCTTCAATTATATTTTTAGATTCTAGATGAGATACAAATATAATATAATTCATAGCTTCTCTAAAGGATGATCTAGTTTTAACTTCTTGAGATGGATCACCTATTATTAATTTCTTAGGATGATTATGATCATACCTCCATTCCTTTGGTAAGTTTGATGTATCTTGATCAACTTGGGATTGTGGCATTGCATCTTCAACCTCTTGCTCTTTGTCTTCTTTTTCTTGAGAAGGAGTATCTTCAAGTGATATATCCTTCATTTTATTTTCTAAAATTTCTACATCCACATCAAGCTCTTCTTCTCTTATTTTAAGAGAGTTAGTTTCATCAAAAATTACATGTATGAATTCTTCCACAATCATTGTTCTTTTGTTAAATACTCTATATGCTCTACTATGTGATGAGTATCCTAGAAAAATTCCTTCATCTAATTTTGCATCAAACTTTTCTTGTTTATCTTTATCATTTATTAGAATGAAACGTCTACATCCAAAAATTTTAAAATATGAAATGTTTGATTTCTTTTCTTTATAGAGTTCATATGGAGTTTTTTTTAAGATTGATCTAATTAATGCTCTATTTAGTACATAACATGCGGTGTTAATCGCTTTCGTCCAAAAATATTTTGGAAAGTTGCTTTCATAAAGCATGGTTCGTGCCATTTCAATCAAAGTTCTATTTTTTCTTTCTACCATCCTATTTTATTGAGATGTCCTAAGTGCTGAAAAGTTATAATTGATTCAATTTTTAGAATAAAAATTTTGAAATTTTTGATTTTCAAACTCCATCCCATGATCATTTCTTATATATAAAATATTGCATTCTTTTTCTTTTGTTATTTTATTAAATAGATCAACAAACAGATCAAAAGCATCATCTTTATGTGATAAAAATAAAATCCATATATATCTTGAAAAATTATCTATTACTACAAAGCCATATATTTTTCCTCCAAGAGTAGTAGTTGAAATAGGTCCAAACAAATCCATATGGAGTAATTCTAGAGGCCTAGTAGTTGAAATAATATATTTGGAATTGAAAGATGATTTCGTTTGTTTACCAAGTTGGCATGCTTTACAAATTTTATCCTTTTCAAAATTGATTTTGGGCAAACCCTTTACTAAATCAAGTTTAATTAATCTTGCTAGTGAGTCCATACTTGCATGACCTCATCTATTATGCCAAATCTAACTTGATTCATTTAGTTTAGCATTTATAACAATAAGATAATCAATATTCTCATTTTTAAGCTCATCAAGATCAACAATGTAAATATTTTCATGTCTCTTTTTTTATGAACTTAATGCTTTCATCTATAGAGCTAGTTACAATGCAATATGATGACTTGAATGAAACATTAAAACCCTTATCACAAAGTTGGCTTATACTAAGTAAGTTATGCATTAGTCCTTCAACATATAGAATATTTTCTATACTAGTAGAGGGTGTTATCAAGATATTATCGAGACCAATGATTTTTTTTTTCTTTACCACTATCTCCAAATGTTATAACACCTCCATCTTTAGCTTCAAGAGAGATAAATTATGATTTATCTCCTGTCATGTGCCTTGAGCATCCACTATCAAGGTACCATCTTCTTTTAGCTCTTATGGATGCCAAGCACACCTATACAAGTAATCAACCAAACTTAGGTACCCAAGCTAACTTGGGTCATTTGGGGTTAGCACAAATGGTTTCTTTTGAAACCCAAACTTATTTTACTTTTAATTTGCTTGAATTAAAAATTTTGCATTCAATAAACTTGTATCCAATTTTATTACATTTGTAACATGTGATATTTCTACCATAATTTTGAGACTTTGGATATGGATTCTTAAAGAATTTTTGGTTTCTTGATGAATTATACCCTATACCAGTTTTATCAAAGGCCATTTCTTGATTTTCAATTATGGTTTGCAATTTCTTAGAACTTAGCATGTATCCATCTACTATGGATCTTAATCTTATCACTTCATCTTGTAAGGATACAATCTTTTCATTCAACTTATTTAGATTGCTTTATATTTTCTTCATATTTTCTTCTATTTGAGCTTTATCTATTTGTAATGATTGATTCTCTTTTCTTAGTTCCTTATTCTTATGGGATAGCTTTCCAAAATCTAAAAATAAATCATTAAAAGATTCATACAATTCCTCAAATGTAAATTCAGAAATTGAGTTGTCATTTACCTCATCCTCTAATGTCATAGGACAAAGATTGGCGTTTTCTTTTCTTATGCATTCTTTTTCACTTGAAGATGATTCTTCATCATTGCTCCATATTGCTTTTAAAACTTTCTTCCTTGATTTCTTTGAGCTCTTCTTTAACAATGGACAGTCCATTCAAAAGTGTCTAGGCTTCTTACATTTATAGCAAATAATTTGATCTTTCTCTTTTTCTTTTTCTCTTTCTTTGCTACCTTTGCCCTTGCTGAAATTTTTTTTTCTTCGTTCAAACTTCTTCCTTCTTTTCATGAATTTCTTGAACCTTCTAGTAATTAGTGCCATTTCTTCATCATCCTTCGAGTCTCCTTCAGAGTTGCTTTCTTCTTCATACATGACAGCAGCTTTGAGTGTTATACTCTTTTTTTTCTTCACTTTCACTTCTTGTCTTTGATTCATGTTCAGCTCATGGGTCATAAGAGAACCGATGAGCTCTTCCAATGCTAACTTATTTAAGTCCTTTGCTTCTTGAATAACAGTCATCTTTGACTTTCAATTCTTCGGAAAGGATCTAAGAATTTTTCGCACAACATCGCTGTTAGCATAATCTCTTCCAAGGCTTTTCAAACCATTCAAAATATCAGTGAACCTAGTAAATATTTCAGTGATGGTTTCATATGATTTCATTTTAAATAATTCATACTTATATACCAACATGTTTATCTTAGATTTCTTGAGTTGATTAGTATCCTCATGGATAACTTCAAGTCTATCCCAAATTTTTTTGATGGATGAATATGTTGATATCCAATTAAACTCATTAGCGTCTAAAGCATAATATAAGACATTCATTGCTTTGGCGTTAAGTTAAGCTTTCTTCTTGTCATGTTCATCCCAATCCTTTTCAGATTTTGGGATGAACATTCCATCAATCATAATTATTGGTGTGTGAGGGCCTATCATAATGACAATCCGCATGTCATAGTCTTATGTTTGGATAAATATCCTCATTCCTGCTTTCCAATATATGTAGTTTGTTCCAATAAATAGTGGAGGTCCATTAGGTGATTGCCCCTTAATCAATGGAGTCCTAATTAAGATTTTCATGTGATCTTTAGCTCTTTGATAGCTTGATCAACAACTAATACTAGAGCATCCGCTCTGATAACACTTGTTGCCCAAGAATGTGAAGGAAAATCCTGATTTTTCGGTCTAGGTTCGTTCAAATCTGATCAGATCAAGAGATATATTTCAAAATTTTTTCTCTTTGATCTGTATCAAATCTGGAATATTTCAGATCTGATTCTTATTATTTTAATAAATAAAATAAAATAAGAATAAATTAAATAAAATTTAATTTACTTGATTTGGGTAATCCTATTATCCTGTTGATGATCCTGCTTGCAGCGGAAGGTTCTGGATCTAGCCATGCAAGCACCTGGCCTCTACCGGTATCCACTTGGGCTGAATCTGGAGATCCTCTTCTTGTCTATCACGTCTCCAAAAATCAGATCTGGATCTAATCTAGAGGATCTTCAAAAGTCCTTTTGAAGATCAGCAGTCGTCCTTTGCAGCAGTGCAGCCTTCTTGCTTTTGATCTCCTTTCTTTGATCTGGATCGCACCAACCAAGCTCCAAAACTATTTTGGACGTGGAAAGGAGAGGAGAAAAGCCTTTGGCGTAGAGGGGAAGAAAAGCCTGGGCGGTGGGAATTCTGATTTTCTCACTTAATAGAATTTATTGGGCACAGGGTCTTATATTATAGACTGACTTGATCAGCTCCTCTTTTCCAACCAATTCAACCCTTTTGTATCATATCTAAACTATGATTGGTGGGATAGAATCCCCTGGATTCCCTTAGAGGGTGGCTAGACAGTCAAACTGAATTCTTAGAAGAACTCTAATTGAAATCCAAAGGATGTGAGCGTCTTGTCAACAAGGACTCTAGGGCCCTCCACTTGGGTGCACGCTAGGTGGCATGCGCCTCCTCCTTGCCAGGTTCTGTAGGGACAAGCCCCCACCAATCTCCAATAGGTGCATGATATTCGTGGTCAAAAGTCAAAGTGTCAATGGTCAATGTTTGACCAATCAAAGTAGACTTTTGGCCAAAGTCAATAGAACGAAAGACAGGGTGACCAAAATTGGCAGATAATGTTACAAAATAAGACAATCTTTTTTGACTTAGACTACCTTCATCGCACCATATGAAGGCTCTGATTTGAGCACAAACTCCTTTGGCTTAGACAGACAACTTATTTACAGTTGTAAAAGAAGAACGTTAGGTCAATCGAGTGCTAGCACGATTTTCTTGAACCTAATTGAATTCTCATTCAGATCAATTGAACTAGATCAGACAATTGATGATCACCAGATTCAAACCCTTGTTTGTGGTCACCAGGTTGGTTCAGTTCTATATGTTAATGGGAATATCAATGATCTCTAATCCATCGACATCATCGAAACTCCTTTCGATCAGAACTCTTTCTGATCGAAACTAGAATATCAATCATCTAAATCATTCTAATTGCTCCCAAAATCCATCAGTGACATCTAGCAGTATATAGGTGGCAACCATCAGAGCTG
The DNA here is from genome assembly GCA_006176705.1 of Cocos nucifera. Classification (NCBI taxonomy): domain Eukaryota; kingdom Viridiplantae; phylum Streptophyta; class Magnoliopsida; order Arecales; family Arecaceae; genus Cocos; species Cocos nucifera. The sequence goes on from QRFJ01004471.1 coordinate 83,293, forward strand.
AATGTGAACTCTTGGTGCAGCTACCTATGTGATTCATTCTTCTATCTTGAGCCCCGATCAATATAGGGTTAAGGTAATCGGTCAACCCTAGTCTCTGTCATATGATGTATATTCGATTCGAGTCCAATGTGAAATAAATAGAAACTCTTCTATTATATCACTCTCATGCCATACTTCTGGACTTGATTCTCATGATTATCATAGGGCCTGCTCCTCTACACCGAGGTAAGAAGATTCCATCTTGATCATCCATCTACAATGAACAGTATAGCCAACTACTACCTCAGGGTTCATATGGCTAGGAGATCGAGTAATGGTGTATTCAAACTATAAACCCTCAAAGGTGAATTATCGATGCACCTCAGATCAAAGGACCAGACAATACTGCAAGTCGAGTCAGGTCATTGACGAGAAGGATAGACTCCCTAATGACTACTCGAGTGTGTCACGCTCAGTGCCTTGTTCTCTAACGAGTACCTGTACTCTCGCTCCAGCTGTCTCACACGTAGACTCAAACTCATCTCTAAAGAGAACGGTAGTAACCAACTTTTGGATCAAATCACCATTCCTCATGATGTCCTATGGTCGGGAGCATTTTATGAGTTAACAACATTATTCATGTCTTAAATTTTTAACTCTTAAAATATGAATTATCATTACGTTAACCCAAAGATTGATCACAGACACTAAATACACATATGTGATAGAAATAACCCATTTTATTGATATTAGTCAATTATAATTTTGCCCTAGTAAGTGTATTACAAGTGTAGCTAATTCTGCTTCTAGGGCATATATATCTAACAATCTCCACTTATCTAAAGCCAATTGGCTAAAGTCTAAGTCCCTCTTTCAAGGTGGGCTTCAAACTTCTACTGCCCAATGGTTTTGTAAGTGGGTTGCCATATTCTGTGAGTTGACTCTTGACCTCGACGTAACCCTCTCGAGGTATCGCGGATGAGGTGTATCGCCGCTCAATGTGCTTGGATTTCTGTGAGAACTCGGGTCCTTAGCAAGGCTATGGCACCATTATTATCGCAGTATAGAGGAATGGCATCTGATGGCATTACTCGTTTGCAGCAACTTTTTGTACCAGAAGCTTCCTTCGCAGCCTCTATGCAGCAGATATCAATCTCTTCCATGGTGAAATTGCTATCACTGGTTTGCTTGAAACATCTTCAGCTACAGCACCACCATTGCACACAAACAGACTCGCAGATGTCGAACTTTCGATCATCTATATCAGACATGAATCTGAGTCTGTGTATCCTGACTTGGAGTTCTCCGTTACCAAAGACCAACATATATCCTCTTAGTTTTCTCAGTACTTAGGATACATTCACAAAGTCCGGATTTCTTCACTGGATTTGACTTTATCTGCTTGTGACACTCATAGCATGGGCTATATCAGGTCGTGTACATAGCATGTACATGAGGCCCCTATTGCAGAGACATAGAGACTTGCGTCATGCATTCTATTTCTCAGGTGTGCTGGGGCACATCTTCTTGGAAAGATGAATACCAGTTTGAAGGTATTACCTCTTAGAGTTTTTCATTCTAACCTCTTTAGTACTTTCTCTATGTACATCTTTCTGTAAAGTCCTAGCATCTATTCGGTCTCCTATGACCTTAATTCCTAGAAATAAGGATGCTTCACCTAGGTCTTTCATGGAGATTCCTTGGAAACCATTTTGACTGTCCGTCACGGGAATAATCATTCCAAAGGAGGTGTCATCCACGTACAATACGAGGAAGAATAACAGTGCTCCACTGATCTTTTTGAAACACACATGGTTCTCTTCATTTTTGATGAAATCAAACTTTTTGATCCATCATTGAACGAGTGTTCAGCTCCGAGATGCTTGCTTAAAGTCCATATATGACCTTTGCAGCTTGCAACCTGTGATCAGTATCACGATGTGAACCTACGGCGTTTCCATATGATATCTTCCTCAAGATATCATTTAAGAATGTCATTTTTCAATCCATTTTGCCATATTTCATAATCGAAATAGGCTGCAATGCAAGCAATGTTGGCGGAGAATTTAGTCATAGCCACTGGAAGAAAGGTATCCTGATAGTCAATGCTTCGGTTGACTATACTTTTGCACTAGTTTAGCCTTTGAATGTCTCCACATTCCTCTGCACCAATCTTTCTCTTGAAGATTCATTTACATCTAATAGGTACATATACTTCTGTAGATCTACCAAGGTCCAGACTGGTTTGAGTTGCATCGAGTCATTTCTAACTGCATTGGCTTAGCATTTTCTCGGAGTCGATATTAGTATACGCCTCGTTGTAGGTTTGGGATCACCATCGAGTACCATTACCTACGAGAACATTTCCTCTATTCCTTTGAATAATACCTAAGTATCTCTCAGGAGGATGGGGAACACTTTCGACTACGAGGTGGAGGAGGTAGTTTCTTATTGGCTCACTTGATTGGTTCAATTGGTTCCTTAGCTGTCCACTTGTGAGACTTCTCATCAAGCTTGATCTATTTTCAATGCCGCTGTTTTGAAATAAACTATTTTCAAGAAATATGGCATGTCGACTCCTCTATTGTGTCTTCTGGAATATAGAAATGTATCCTATGACTTTTTAGGATATCTTATGATCGAGCTCTAAGCCTAACTCTAACTTTCGCTTGTTTCTTTTGACATGACTGACAACCCAAATTCTGAATGATCAGATTGGTTGTTTCCATTTCATATCTATATGGTTAGAGGATGTTTAGAGGATCTTATTCAGTAGATAGATTGGAAGCTAACAATGAGTGTCCCAAAGGAAATCAAGAAGGTCTGTGAAGCTCATCATGGATGAACCATATCCAATAGGATCGATTTCTCCATTCTGAACCCGTTGAGTTTAAGTGTTCTGGTGGAGCATTGAGAGACATTCTATTTTCTTTAGATAGTTTGAGTTCTCACTAAAGTATTCACTCTCTCGATCTGATCGAAGAACCTTAATAAATTTTCCAGTTTGTTTTATTCATGTACTGAATTCTTTGAACTTTTCAAAAGCTTAGATTATGTCTCATAAGATACAATAGCTACAAACAGATCATCAAGTAAAGGTAAGAAAGTAGATAAAATTGCCTCTAGCAGACACATCAAATGGGCCGCACACGATCGTATACTAGGGAAGGAGATCTGTGGCCCCGCCGCCTTCCCATGCCAAAACAAAGTGCAGTTTATCATTTGCCTTCGAAGACAAATTCACAGAGGGATATGACATCGAAGTCAACGGACTCAATAGCCATTTTTCCAATTTGTTGATCCTGTCTTCTCATATACTAATCGCATAATGTGCCATAGATATCTATCGTTTGGACTATCCTATGTCGTTTAGCATTACGATTTTGCTCGATAGTTTAGAATAAGTACATCAATATGTAGTGATAAAGACACCATTAATAAGGAACCATTTGCAATTTTATTTCTTTCATAAAGAATGTTGCACTGTCCTCTATGAAAGTGTCATACCACCTTCTTGTAGAATTCAAATTTGCGTACCGATTAAAACGTATAATTAAACAGCTCTCCTTCGTTGCTAAGCAGAAATCATTCCAGTCATAAAAACAGTTCAACTAGGTTAACAGATGGTATCAAGAAGGGTATGTTTCACGGCATACTGAGCACTTCTTGCTCTATTTCTGCGTAGGTTCATTGTTCCATCCCTCAGCTCCTGCTATCCTCAAGACTTTGCATAAAACGTGCAAATATAGACAACTGAACCAGAGTCACGCATCCAAACTGACATTTGACAGAACGAACCGGTAAGTTAGACTAAATAATTAGCATACCTTCAGAAGACTTCTTCTTTGTCTTTAGGGTGGCCAGGTAGTTTAGGGCAAGTTCCGCTTTCAAGGCCGTCGCTATCTGCAATGAAACACTTTCCTTTGCAACGGTTTCATCTCTCGGGCTCTACTTGCTTCTTCGTGATTCACTTCCATTTTCTTGTTTCACAGACTTTTTTTTCTTGTTCTAAACTTTTTTTGGAAGAAGATCTGCTTCTCATAGCAAGAACTAAACGCTTTAGAACCTTTCTAGGAAGCTCAGTGGTGGACAGCATTTCATTTATTCGGCACAGAATTTTGAATGTTTATGCATGTTAATTCATGATGGAATTGCCCATATGCTAGTAAGGATTGAAAATATATTCTGTAGGTCCAGTCTAATTCAAACTATTGCTTCTCAGCTCTTTTCATGTCACAGCTCATTCGTCAGCACACGATCTGGACTTGACTGCCCTCCGCTCATCTGCTTAAAAACGTTCATTTCGTGAATTGTATTTGGCTAATGCTCTGTTCCCAACTCTCTGTAGGTGAGCAACATTTGGCGAGCCAGTCCCGATATGCTAGTGTTGGCGCTGGAGGCTATCAGACATAAGGACCTAAATGCTAATCAATCTGGCCTTATTACTTCGTCTATACATTCTCCAGCAGACGTCTACAATGTTCAACGATTGGATGGGTGTGGTTTAAGGTGGGAGGGTCCTGAGTCTAAAATATGGGTTAACTTCTCGAAACTCAAAACTATTATTTATGTTTCGAGCTAAATTTTATAATTGTTGGTCGGTCAGTCATATGTGTGTCCAGGATACGTCGCAAGGGTTGGACGCAGCATATTTTCCATAGAGAGTAAACGATTCAGTTTGTACTGTAATTATGATTGACCAATTTTGTTTAGGAATTTTTTATTTTTAAACAAATTTAGCTCACCTATTTTCTCGGATCACACCTCACTCTCTGTTAAGATCGAAAATCTTCCGATGATTAATGATTTCTAGTGGGTGGATAGCGCGGGTCTACACCAACTGACTCATCACCTTCACCTAACAGTTATGGTGATGGGTTAGCAATGATGTGAACACTCTTGTTCAATTGATTCTCTAATCATGGTGCACCCAGATTGGATTCAATTCATGAATCTCACCGTATCCGAAATATATTACTCCTTAGCCTTATTAGACACTTTCTTAAGGGTTCTTTGTAGCAAACCATTCTTTGCAAACCAATGGTTTTTTTAATAGTCCACGATCAATATTGAGCCCAACTAATCCTCAGCCCATAGCATCCATGCATAATAGATATGGTTGCATCTTTTATTGTGCACTGAGCCACTTATCCAGCTGAGAACATCACTCGGGAGGGCGTCGCACATCACAACATGATGGAAGACCTCAGACTTAATCTCTTTCTTTGGAGATGATATAGGTCTCATTTAACTGACTTGTCATAGTCATAACACAATTATGACTACCTCAGTGTCATGGGTTAGATCGGATTATTGACACACTCAGATCAGAAATGTGTAATATATGGCCAGGTAAGTGAGATCGGATGGAAGGAATATGCCATTAATCGTACAGAACGATTCATTCGGGCCCAATAGTACAAAAAACCTCGTCGTATGTGCCAAAACTTACTTAACAAATTGTTGACGAATTAAATTGTGGTTTGCCTACAATCAGACTCTAACATCTGAGCCCTAATTAGGTCTTGCTTGATCTTGAAGGAAAATCTGATTCTCTGGTCCAGTTCGTCACAGATCCGATCGAAAGAGATATAATTTCAATCAAATATTTTTTGTCTTGGATCCAATCAGTCTTGATAGTTATCAGATCTGTTATTATTATTTAAATAATAAAATAAATAATGATAAATTAATAATTTAATTACCTCAATTTGGGAATCCTATTACCTGTAGATGCATCTTGATTTGCGCTGGAAGGTTTGGATCTAGCCACGGCAAGCGGCCTGGCCTCTTACCGGTATCCACTCGGGGTATGGATCTGAGATCCTCTTCTCTCTCTATCACTCTCAAAAATTGATTGCATCTGATCTGGATGGATCTTCAACTCTTTGAAGATCTGGTCGGTCCTTTGCCTAGCGCAGTTTCCTATGCTTTTGATCTCTTTTCTTGATCTGAATCGACCAACCAAAGTCAAAACTCTTTTGGACATGGAGAAGGAGAAGGAGGAAGTAGTTAGGCATGGGGGAAGAGGGAGAGTGCGCTATGAGGGACTGGATCTCTATTCTAATGCATTTCATATAGAATTGAGTGGGCGTAGGTCTTATTTATAGACTAAGCGTGTAACTCACTCTCGTTCTCCCATACCATCACAAGCTTTATGAAATCAGATCTAAATTGCTTGGTTTGATGAGGTCCCTGATTCTCCTTAAGGGTGGCTAGATCAGTTCAAACTGATTTGCTGTAGACTACTTGATTGATCCAAAGGAGTGGGATCCTTGTCCAACAAGGGACTCCAGGCACCTCCACTATGCGCCCTCCTCCTTGGCCGGTTCTGGCAGAGAGACAGGCCCCCAGTTCTCATAAGGTGCGTGACAGTGAAAAAGTCAAGTGTCTATGGTCAAACATTGACAGTCAAAGGTCAACCTTTTTGACCAAGTCAAGGACCAAATGGGAGTGACCAAAAATGGCAGGATCATTCTTATAAATAAGAACACTCTTCCATAACTTGGACACTCCAGTTGACCATATGAAGCTAACTGATTGAAGCACAAACTCTTGGCTCACGTCAAGTGACTTATTTGTGATAGTAAAAGAAACGTTTAGTGTTCAATTCGGTAGTGCTAGCACTGTCATTTCCTTAACCTAAAAAATTGAAATGGGAATTCTCATTTTCAGATCAAGCATGGTGAATAGAACGTTTTCCAAGGTTCAATTATGATTACCAGATTTCAAACCCTTTATTGTGGTGACCAAGTTAGGTTCAGATTTGTATGGGTAATGGGATATGTCATGTCTTATCTCGACATCAATCGAAATCTTCTCGATGGTCAACTTTTCTCTGATTTCAAACAGTAGAATGTTGATCGATACATTCTAACTTGCTCCCATCACCAGTGCACCTAGCAGTTATATGGTGCAACCTAGAGTTGAATGCGAACTATTGTGGCAGCTACCTGTGTGATTAAGCTTCAATCTTGAGCCGCCGATCAGATTATGTTAAGGCTAACTCATCAACCCTAGTCTCTTCATATGATATAATCATTCGATTCGAGTCCAATGTTGAAACCTAATAGAAATCTTCTCTTTATTCACTCTTCCCTGGCCATGGGCTTCAAACTTGATTCTCATATTTATCATAGGGCTGCTCCTCTACCACGAGGTAGATAATCCATCTTGATGCAATCCATTCCTACAATGACATGCTATAGCCAACATCACACCTCAGGGTTTCATATGGCTTGGAGATCAGTAATGGTAGAGTAAAACTATAACCTCAAGGTGAACTGCCGATGCATCTCAGGTCAAAGAACCAGACACACTACGTGGATCGAGTCAGTCCATTGATTAGGAAGGTGACTCCCTAATGACTACTCGAGTGGTCCGCTCAGGCCCTCATTTTAACGAGTATCTGTACCTCGCTCCACTGTCTCCACACTGTGGTTTGAGGGAAAACATTTTGGTTTATAAGTTTAGGTAAAATCATCTATCTCTTTTTCTATGTCTATTCTCATTTAAACTAGAACTAGACAGTACTAAGTTTCGGCTTAGATTCTTCTATGTGGTTAGTCTCATACTACATGTTCCTTTAAATTTTATTTTGCAGCATTGTACTACTCTCACTTGTTTTGGTATGGATCCTAGAATTCTATAGCTTTTAAGTTCAAATTATTTTAGCATTCTCAATTGTTGGAGCTTAAGTGAGACATTAAATTAATATTGTCAGGTGGTTGGTGGCATTATGTGGGTTGTTTGAAATTGATAGCTTAGTAGTTAATCTATTTCTCTCTCGTGTTAGACTCAAATATTATCCTATTTGAGCTTCTAACTTGGCGATAGTTCTTGTTGATCAAGATCGATTGTTTGTTAATTTAGAATTAATTATTAAGTAGTTAATCTATCATCAGCTAATATGATCTATTAGGAGGTGGTTATATGCTGGTTGTTTATAGATGCTGGGTAAACTGACTAGGCTACCATTATTTAGGCATATGTTTTGAAGGTGGAGCTTTTGATAGTTTAGATAGGTAAAATTTGGGTCTGAGTCTGAGTCTGTTGTGGTTTCCAAGAAAAATTAGGATAGTTTCTCCAGCCAAAGTTATATGAATTTGAAAATGGATCTTTAACCAGCTTGGAGTAGCCTTGAGCAACTTGGACTTGTTCTTGGAGAAAAGGTAAAAGCTGTGCAGCCATAGGACATTCACTCACATGATGGGTTGGGCTAACACAAATAGAACAAAACTTCTGATAATTAGAAGGTGACGTGAATGATGCAGGAGATTATTGACCTAGGGTTAGGAGTTGATCTAATTTTTAGGCAAGAAGGTCAACTTTATCTAATTTTTGGACTATTAGGTTTAGATCAGCCATTTGATTATTAGGTTTAATATAAATTAGCCATTCAAATAAGTTCAACTAAATCAGAAAAGTGATTTCTTCATACATGTATTAGTGTAACCTAATGTATGGTTCAAATTTTTTTAGATTTTTTAGATAATATATATAAATTTAATTTATTTTATTATATTATTTTTTTAAAAAATTAATTTTTATTAATTATTTAATATTTATTTTATATTAATTTAATTATATTATTTTAAATATTTTTTTAGTTAGTTTAATTAATTTAATTTTATTTTATTTTATTTATTTTTAAAAGAGAAAGAGAAGAAAAAAAGAGTTTTAAAGAAGATTCGCTAGGAGTCCTAAAAATAGAAGAATTAGTTAATTAGGTTTGATGTTAGTTAGCAATCAAGTTGGTCAGTCAATCCTGACTAAGGGTTATCTTAGATCTAGACATCTCCTAACTGTTAAGGTCATCTTCAAGCCCTTCAAGTGTAGGATCAGTCAATCAACTGGTCAGATAAGTATAAGATCGGTGGGAGTCCTTCCATTGCTTGCCTTAGACATCAATTATACTTAGCCAAGTAAGCTAACGGAACCAATTAGAAACCACCTTCCTTCGGATCCAGTCATCCCTGAACCATTTTCCTAGACACCAGTTAAATTGATTAACCCTAATCCAATCCAACCTTTACAATTTCTTATCCTAATGAGCTCGAGTTCCTAGGGCTGATGTCTAATTGATTTTAAAATTAAAGGCTTAGGTAAATGCAGCATGCTGGTTGGTTGGTTATGGGCTAAGGATGATCAAATCTCTATCTTATCTTGTTTATAAGGTGTGCCTTAATTTGATTAATATGAATATGCAAAAAAATTTTAGTCAAAGCGATTTATGCAATTTAAACTAGATGCATGTAACTAATTGAATTTTGAAAAGTTTACCTTGCCTCCAACAATCATCAAAAAAAAATAAAAATAAAACTAATATGATGCATGCTCTAAATAGTTAAGATTTCTAATCTTATCATGAAGCTTTTAATTAGGTTTAAATGAGTTTTTAAATTAATTTAAAAATAAAGTAAATAAATAAAATAAATAAATAAAAAGGAAAGAGGACTAGGGTTAGGATTGATCTCACTAAGCAAAACTGAATGATTTGTTCCATACCCTGGTTCTTTTTATTCTTTAATCTCTTTTTCTATAAAATTAAAAAAAGTTAGCAAGCAATATTAACAAAAAAATAAAAATTTTATTTATAATTTATTTATAAAAAAATCAAAGAGATCAAAAATTTAATGTCCATGCCTTCTCTGGTAACGACGCCAAAAACTTGATACGAGCGCAATGTCATTGTTAAGACACCGTGTTTATCAATTTAATCCAAATTCTTAAAATAATTAAGAATACATAGATAGCAGTAAGTCGGGAGGAATCCATAGGAAAGATAGCATTTTTAGATTTAAAATCTTTGATTTTATAAAAGAAAAAAAAGAAAAGAGTTTTGAAATCAAAAGTAAAGTCAAAAAATAAAAAGCAAAAATTAAAAGGTGCAGAAATTTAAACTTGGTACTAAGATCTACAAGTTAGATCTTAGCATCTACTTGTAATAAAATAAAAAGCAATAATTAAAGTATAGAAATTAAATTGTAATAAAAATAAAGAGCATGAAATTAAAGAGCATAAAAATAAATATTACATTAATCAAAAAGTTCATAATTTAAATACATAAAATTTAAAAGAAAAAAATTAAAACAAGCTGATCTCTGACCTTGGATCGGCATCGGCAGAAAGATGGTGTAGAAGCCTAGCTCTTTTTCTCGGCATCAGTTGCTTTGAAGCAGCTATTAATCCAAAGCCTGGCTCTACCCTATACCAAAGCTTCATCTTGATCGAAGACTTGTTGATTTCTAGAGGCCTGGGGTCCTTTTTATAGAGCTAGGAGGGCTAGAGAGTTTTCTTCTAGGCAATGTAGGACTAAGGAGATCTTTAATTATCAAAATATGGAGAAATCTGAGTGAAAATTGGATTAAAAGAAGTCTTGATTGAATTCTGCTGTCCTAGATGAAATCTGGCCATCAGATATCGATCAAAAGGCCCAAAAACCATCAAAAATAGAGTTTTATTAGCCCAATTTTAGTCAGAATAGATTTTGGCTGTCCGATTATCGCCTGATGAATGAGTTTTGGCCGTTAGATCATGATCTGGAAGCTTAATCATAGTCAAGAGCTCCCTCTGCCATCGTTTCATCCCCTAGATTGCGCACTATCGTTGGATGGTGTGCTGGAGGGATGGTGTGCTGGAAGTTGATGGACTTCGAATCAAATCCAAAAATAACCACCATTGTCCGATCTTGATCGTAAGCTACTGCAATCGCACGATCGCACAATTGCTATTCTCATGGACTGCGTGAACCGACTGCACTGCACACCACAGCCAATTGGTGCCTCTTGTCATCGAGTGAAAAGTCTAAAATGCCCTGTGAACCATGATAGATTTTCTGTAAACCCTTTAAAGCTTTAGGTCCACCACGTGTCGCTCCATGATTCGTCGATTTTTGCGGAGCTGGCGATCTACGCTTGGATCGTGGACTAGCTGACGGCTTCCATGACTTTATCGACTAGCATGGCTGGCTTGGTGTGCTGGCTTTGTCAGCTTGGCTCGGCGTGTTTGGATGCGCCGGCTGATATGGTGCGGCGGCTTGAGTCGACTAAGCCATATGATATTTTTCATTTAATTTTTTATTTATTTTATTTCTTTAGAAATTCATATCTTCTTCGTTTTAGCTCCGTTTTGCTCAAAACTTATTTTATTATGATAAAAAAATAAGCTCTTTTCATTGATAATAAAATTTTATTTTTATTATTTTAATTATTTTTAATTAATTTTTAATAAATAAAAATATAAATTTTTCAAAAAATATGTATCAATTAATTATTAATTTTTAAAAATAAATATAAATTAATTAATAAATTGATATTTTTATAGATAAATTTATGGTACTTATCAGTACTAGACCTAAGAGCTCATTAGCTCTCTCATCTTTTTCAGTAAAAGATGACTTGATCATTTTACCAAGAAGACAGGACTCACAGGTTGAAAGTGATTCACAATTATTGATTTCAAGGATTTCCTCTTGAGTCAACATGTTTATCCTATTCTTATTTATATGATCTAGCATATAGTGCTATAAGTAGATATCTGATACACTATCTAATCTAGGGTGCTTGCTAGTAGAATAGACTATACTAACAGATTGTGATAACATATATACACCATTATTCAATTGTCCATAGAAAGCAGTAACACCATTCACAATGACATTACAAACTTATTTCTTTATTAATATTTCATAATTGTTCATGGCCAAAAGGCCTACAAAAATGATATTTAAAAAAAAAACTAGGACAGAAATGACAATCACTAAGAACAACGGTATGAGATTCAAATACAAGTTTTAAAATTTCTAAAGCTAGAACTGGAACTGGTCTTTTATCTCCAACATTCAGGAATCTTTCACCTTGCTCGAATCTTCTACTGACCTGCAACCCTTGCAACTAATTATAAATACGATAAGGGCTACCGGTATCCAATACCTAGTCAGTAATATCATAAATAGAGAAATTGCAAGGAGTTATCATATAAATACCTTGCCTAGCAATAGCTTGATTCTTTTTCTACGTATTCGGATCTAGGGAGGTAATGTACTGAGGATAGTTCTTCTTTCAGTACCCCCGCTTGTTGTAAAAAAAATATTCAGCTTGACTCTTATCGAGCATGATCTTCTTGGTCTAGCCCTGCACTGATGTCCCAGCCTGAACTTGCACCTTCTTTGTTTTCTTCTTCTTATTCTTCTTTCCTTTTCTAAAGGGTCGAAAATCAGAAGACGAACCTCCCATTAAGTTCACCAACTCTTTATGGAGCTGGTGATCCTTCTCAAAGTTCTGAAGTAACCGTAATAAGCCATGGTAGTTTACTTCTGGCTTTGTCATTCTGTAATGAATAAGGAAAGGGAGATAGGACTTTGGCAATGAGTTCAATATTGCATCTTTCCCAAGTTGTTCATGCAAGAAAAAGTCGAGTTTACTCAAGCGCTCTATCAGCTCAATCATGTATAGTACATGATCAGTGATAGAGGCTCCATCCTGCATTCTGGCATTGAAGATGGCGCAACTAGTCTTGTGCCTCTCAACATCATCGGGTGTGCCAAAAGAATCCTCCAACACTTGGAGCATTTGATTTGGTTGAGCTGTCTCAAACCTATGACTGAACTCATCGCTCAACATAGCTAGCATAATATAGCACACCGTGGTTCAGTCACTGAGCCACTTCTAATAAGTATCTCTGATTATTCCACATGCATTGGTAGTTGGCTCCTCAGGTGCTGGATCTATCAGCACATATAGAATCTGTTTATGCTCTAGGATAATCTTCAACTTTTGGTACCAGCTACCGAAGTTGGGTCCCACCAACTTATTATTGTCCAACAATGATCAGAGCGATAGGAAAGTGGCCATGTCTGCACAAAGAAAAATCAAAACCTAATTAGTAATTGATTCATTAAATCTAAAGATTTAGACTTTAATCAAAAAGTTTCTTTTACTATTTTATTTGAATTGATAGCCTCTACCTCTAGTTCGAGGAATTATCCTAATTCCTTAGTGGGTACCAGAATCCACATAGACTGCATGAGCCCAACTTTGGTTGGCCAACCCATGTACATCTAAGGGTAGGTTCACAATCAATTATTTCTCCAAATAATTTCTAGTAATTAAATTTTGCCCCAGCCCCTGATTAGTTGGCTTTGGCCTTCTCAGAAAAGTATCCAGTTAGGTCCAACCATTAACATGACCATACTTAGCCCATCTAACCAATGAATGATCAGGCCCAACTTTGGTTGGCCCACTTAACTATCAATTAGAAAGATGTATCAAAGAGATCATATAATGAATGATAATTCTATTAACCGATAAGCACCGGGCCTTTGGACCTCCAATAATTATCCAACTAATGGATCCATTATCATCCACTTTAATGGGAGGCTATGATCTAGTTATCATATAACTATTTTATTTTAGGGATCTAATAATTTTAAAAAATTTATTTATAGAAGTGAGTAGGTCAAATTAACTTGCTTGTCATGATCATCCCACTGGCTTCACTAAGTCAGCTTAAAGGAGACCACTAACAGGTTGGTCTAGGAGCACCTAAATTAGTCATACTGATTTACCTAGCTAACATGGGTCAGCTCGAATAGTCAAGTGATTCAATCAAAATATAATCTCACCAAAAGGTCAGGTAAGTTCAATCGGTGGGAGGGTCTGTCAAAGCTTGCCTTAGACACCATCAAAAATGGCCAGGTAAGTGGGCTGACAATTAAAAACCACCGGTCTGATTTATCTTAGACACAAACTGGTTTAATTAGTTTTAATTAGATCAACCTAATAGTTCGTGCTAGACTGCATAGCCAAGAATCAAGTCCATCTTGGATCTTGTTAAAGATATGGACTTGACCAACTATAACTATTGTAATTGATCTAGAGAATCCTTGACCTAATCTAAGACAACAATTGATTAGATTTAGTCAATTCTCTAATTAAGTTCATTCTTTAATCTAACCCTAGGTCTAACCCAATTAATGGACCTAATCCCCACTAACCCATTTAACCCAATGTGTTATGATTTGTGTATTAGGATCTTCAATTCATATTCCTAGATCCTAATCAATCAACTTCTTAATTCTCAATTAAGTTTTGGACTGAGGGTTGGGGTTCGACTTTTCAAAAATAATTTTTATATTTATAAAATATTTTTAAAACATGGTTCTATCAACCAAATTGCATGTTTGATTCATAATCAATATGCAAGTAAAATAAACTTAAAACTACTTTAGATCTAATCTAAACAGGTTCATGTAATTGAAATAGTTTCAATAATAATCAATCATAAATCTTCCTAGATCAAATCTAACATATTTATGATGATTAAAATTAGATTAAAATATTTTTAATCAAATCATAAAATCTATTAAATCCAATCTAAAATTTTATGATCAATATTTTAGATCAGTTAGTACTAGGATAACTTATTCACTATAAGGGGTAAACATTACAACAGGACAATATTATGGTAGTCCGTGCAATCTAAAATATTTTATTTTTAAATTTAAAATTATTTTAAATAAATAAGATCAAATCTAATAAATTTATGATTAGAGTCAGATCATCACGAACTAGGATAACCATTTCACTATAAGGGATAAACCTTATAGCAGGACAACCTTATGGCAGTTCGTGAGATCTAAATTTTTTTTTTATTTAAAATTTAATAATTAAAATATAAATTAGATCTAATATAAGAAATAATCTAAATATGCATAAAAATCATGTAACAAGAACCTAGGCTCTAATACCAATTGAAGGAACCAGATCTAGGATTTCATAGGTAGATCTTGAAATTTTTTCAAGATCAGACAGTGAAAGACTTAAATAAATTAAATATTTATTTAAATAAATATATAAATACCTAAATTTTAGATCTATTATATGATCAAGATATGATATTAAATTAAAAATTAAAATTAAATAGGAAAGAAAAGGTTGATCAAATCAACCTAGATCTACACTACATCAAATGCAGGTATGAAGTTAATAGATCAAATCTATTACCTAAGCAAGTTAGATATTCTAACTTATTGATCTGGGCTTAAGGATGAAGTCATGAGCCACACACGTGTTCGGCCTCTAGGAGTCATCCACATAAGCCCACGAATACGATCAGAGATCCTGATGTAGGAAATTAGCACAGTATGCTAGCACTATGCTGATCTCTCTTCGATGGTCGATCCGATTCTTTCTTCTTTGAAACTTGGACTCTTCAAAATATCAAAAGAAAAGAGAAATATTTGTGATACTGAGACACCTATCAAAAGCTCACAAAAAGGAAGGAAGAGATCTGAAACAAAAACCCTAGAAGAAGACCCTCTTCTTCTTCTTTGTTCTTTTTCTAGATATCCTGATTTATGTTCTCAATATCTCCATGACTCTGATGAATTATTCTATAATTTTTCTACACCAAAGATATCTCTCAAATGGCTACAATTTATGATAATTTTAGCCAAAAATTATCTTTAAATAAAGAGATATATAGAGTCTAAGTTAGGTCAAAAACCTAGACTAGGAAGGACCAAATAAGGGAAGTTGTTGGGGCGCCCAACTCTTGGGTGCCCCCACCATTTTTTCTACCATGAACAAGCAAAGGGGGCACACAAAAAAGTTCTCTTTTAGCATGAAAATCAAACAAAATAAGGAAGGATGGGTCGGCATACTTATGGGAAGAGTTTTGGTTGACAAGGATTCTATCTCATAGAATCCTTAAGCAAAACTAATTCCCCTTTTGACTTGGTCTTCCAACAAACTTTCATATGAGAGAAAAAAGAGAGAAGGGAGGCGTGAGAAATCTTTAGGCATGAAGATTATTCACATAAAAATATAAAGAGAAAAGGGTGGGGTGTGAGGATTAGGTGGCGCAAGAAATAGGGAGTCCTAGTCATAATAGGACTTCCATTTTGACTTGGTCAAAGAGGATCTTTTAACTAAATAAAAATAAGTGTAAACCAATCCAATTAAATAAGGTCCTAATTCATTTAAGAACTTAATTAAATTATATTAAATTAAATTTAATTTTAATTTAATTTTTTAATTAAATTAAAAAATTGGGTTGACCCGAGTCCTAGTTAGACTAGGATAGTTCTTCCTTATACTTGACTTATCCAATAAGCCAATTGGACTTGATCCAATCAAGCTCAAACCAAATCTAATTAAACCATATTTAATTAGACTTAATTTTAGTCCTCTGGCTTAATCAAATTAAGCCAATTAGCAATCTAATTGCTAATCGATCCTCCTGCAACACTTGCACTAGGTCAAACATCAATCATATTGATCGTTTAACCCTAAAATGTTTCTAAATCGTTGATCAACCATCTGATCGGAACATGAACTCTAATGTGTATGACCTCATAGATTTGAACCTAAGTCGATAGCATAGAAATAAATTTTTTTACCAATCAAAGTGACCATCTAGCAATGATATCCGACGGTCGGATAGGTCTAAAGGTGTAGAACACAATCCTTAGAACCCATACGAATATAGTTTTTATATAATTCATCCCCTTGACCATAATGCTCATAAGACACCTCAGAATTCAACTGTCAACTCTAATCAAGTTGTCCATATTGTATTTCAAAATATCAAATCCATTTAATGGATTACCCTGGCTAAGGTTTTGTTATATTGAAATACAGTGATACATTTTCTCTAACTCTTGGAGTGGTCAATTCCATCTTGATCACACTCCGACTTTACAAGTACTTAACTATGCCTAGAAGCCTTTCATTATTGAATTAGAAATTTAGTTAGTCCGATACTAAAGCACAGTGAGTTGCTTGTAAGTCACTGAGGTGATTTCAGGTCTAAGGGATACTTATACCTATATCCCATCAGAAACATTCTCGATCGTTGAATGCTCTGGAGTTGGTCACGTTCAATGATGACGTACCCATACATCTCACCTATATACCATACCAGTATCTCCACACTCCTTAGTTAAGAGGACAACCAACCTATATGGCATATAGCGATCTATGCTGGATAGACGCTGTCATCCTAATTAACAGCCTATCATTTGATCATGAATAAATTTAAGGACTAATCGATAAATCTCCTCTTTATCGAAACTAAATAGTCCTAAGGACTTCATCACAATAATGAAGTTCATTAGAAGATGTAAATTTATGATGAAAAAAAGATGCCAAAATATTTTATATTAATTAATAAATTAATTATAATATCTCAATCGTTATCAGGCTGACGATTAGCTTTGGAACATAATTTCCAATAAGTTCATCTAGAAGGAGAATGGCTTAGGTCTTGTTACTCGCCTTCAGTCAAATGATAGGGTTAGTATGGCAGTAATTCTCCTTAATCATTCAAGATCATGCTGCCAAACTTCGGCATGCATTCGAGAGGTTCTGTAGCATGAACTCATCTCTAAGGAGATTAGCAAATCTTGGTAGAAATGAGGTCGGCAGTCGAGGACTTCGATGAGGGGTATTTTGCCCCCAACAAGCCCTTTGGGCAACTAGATGGAGTTTGACACAAGTCTGACTGGAGGAGTCCAGAAGGCACATTGTTGAAGGAGTTTGAAAGACTAGAGGCTGAAAGGAGTTCCAATGGAGGAACCCGATTGAAGGAAATCATCCAAAAAGAGGGCAATTGGAGAAGTTTGTCCAGTGCGAGTGCAATCGAAGAGGGTCGTCTGGAGGGACATCTGCTGGAGGGATCTGGGAGGAGACCCACTGGAAGAGTTCAAAAGGAGTCTGACCGACAGGAGTTCGAAGGGTATACGGTTGACGAAGTCTGCGAAGACAATGAGGTCCTTGTTGGTTCTAGAGTCATTGAGTGAAGTTAGCCATAGCTGCTATCATCGGATGAGGTCATCCCAAGATTTGACATCTTCCCGAACTTCGGCAGGAGAGGGTCTACACCCAACACAAGCCCCCTACTCCCGAGTTCAAGGTTTGAAAGAAGGTAGTAAGAAAATATGAGTGCCAAAGTCCTTTCGAACTGTCCACGCTCACCAGGAAGAGAATTTTGGCATCATTTGCATGGGTGTTGAAACCTTTTCAAATGTGAGGTGATCCAAAAAGATAATTTCTGAAGCTCCTGCCAAAGCATTGCCCAAGATGCGGCATAATTAAGGCTCTGCCCATTGCCAGCTTTCTGTCGTGATGAGCAAGACATGCATCGACCCAAGATTGATCAGAGAGAACCTGCAATTATAACCATCTTGAGCTTCTATGGGTATTTAAGCTCGTCCTCTTCCTTTAGAGTTTTATTTCAATCAATATCTCCTTCTTCTTCCTTTGGCTTCCCTTCTCCTCCTGCTCGAGAGCTTTGGCTTCCATCATCATTTTCTCCGATCCCGAGAGTTCTTTTACTTGAATTTGGGCAAGCTCGCCGTCTCCCCACTCTTCTCAACTGATTTAGGTTAGTTTCGAAACCCTTCTTGGTACTTTTGCATCTTCATTCATTTAGTTTCTTCGAGAAGGCTTTGAATCTAATTTTCTTTAATTTTTTGGGAAATTTTCCAATTTAGTTCGATCCGAATGTCTACTAAAGGTTCCTAGTTGACTTGTTCTGAGAGTTCGGCTCATCTAGTACTGATGGATCTCTTCCATGTAGATCCCGAACCTATAGAAATACCTCGATCTTGCTTCATCCCCAGCACCATTTCTTGTAAACTTCACCATGCGGACCTTTCCTTGATCAGAATCTAGTTTAGAATTTCTTCTGAATATGAACTCAAACTCTCTGGTCCCAGTGACCGAGCTTGCTCACCTCCTCTAAGCCAAACTTGCACATATATTGAAACTTTTCGAGCTGGACTTCGGCTATCAATACCCCCTTTCGTAGCAGACCTAATTAGGTTCCTAAATATCTTCCTCGCTTCTATGGCTCCATATTCATTTAGGTTCATCGAGAACTGAACTCCTTGGACATCTTCAATGGTAAAAGCTATGGGCTCCTCAGTCCTCTGCCTCTTCATAGGCTCTACCAACCCGTTGGCCTTCCCTCGCTGAAGTCCCCCAAAGATGGTGTTGATGATGCCAAGCGAGGATCGATTTTTTTGCTGCTCCTCTCTCCTTGGTGGTTCTAGCGGTGGGGGGCCCTCGACCGATCCTCCCATCTTTCAAGCTGACATCATAGGAATTAACCGAGCCTACCCCACCTGATGAGCTTCTCAATCTCATCTTGAAGTTGAATACATTCTTCAGTATCATGACCGTGGTCACGATGGTAGAGGTAGTACTTGTTAGGATTGTGCTTGTTGGGGTGAGTGCATATCCTCTCCGGCCTTGGCAACTGCTCCTTGATCTCCATCAGAACCTAGATTTTAAGAGTGTTGAGGGAGGTGTAGTTGTGGAACCTTCTGAGGGGGGAGCCCCATCGTGTCCTTCTATCAGCACTTCTTTGATGATGAGCTCGAGGGACAGTTCAAGCTCGCCTATGCTCAGGTGCAGTCCATGAGCGCGATCGAACTTCATTCAGCTTTTCTTCAACTATGGGCTTCTAGATTTGCCTGCCTGCCACTCTCTCGCGGCTTCCTCATCTTTCAGTTTGAAGGCCTCCTCAGCTCGGGCATAACCTTTAGTCTGATCTAGCAAATCAACAAAATCCCAAGGGTGCTTCTTCTTCAAGGAGAATAGCAAATCATTCTTCTAAAGGCTACCTTTAAGCATGACCATGGCAACCGACTGATCTAGATTTCAGACCTTTAGTGCAATGGCATTGAAGTAGTTGACATAAGCTCAAATGATCTCTCCTTTTTGCTACTTGATATTGATGAGGGAGTCTGAGCCTCACCTTGGACATCGGCTACTAACAAAATGAGCCACAAACTGATGACTCATTTGATCAAAGAAGAAGATCATACCCAACTTCAGCATCGAGTATCAGTTTTTTGTTACTTCCTTTAAAGTAGAAGGAAAAGCTCAGCACAGAATGACATTCAATGTGCCATGGAGCAACATCATAGTTTGAAAGGCCTCCAAATAGTCAACCGGATTAGTGGTTCCATCGTAGCTCTTGAATTAAGAGAACTTGAAGTTCGACGGGATTGGCTTCTATATGACCTACAGGGAGAAAGGAGGGTCAGTGCAGATATTGTTGCCATGCAAGGGAGAGCGTGGTGGAGTTTCTCGATTCGTCGACTCATCTCCTATAATTTTTGGTCTAGGAGGTGCTCACGATCGTGGACCTTCCAAGTCTTCTGATAGAATGGGGGAAAAATCCCTCTGAGAGTTGAATCATGATCAGAGCAAGGGTTCTCCACCTTCCACTTCCCTTTTTCGAACGTTACCGACTGACTCGCTCGAGTCGGTCGCCCCCAGATTTGATTTTGGGGTTTTGATGAGAACCGCCCTGATCAGGCTGGTGCGGGAGGCTGCTGCTGCATGGCCTGCACTACTTCAGTAAGGCCCCTAACTTACTGGACCAATAGGTTGAATTGTTCTGCATTCACTGTCGCTATTGGCCGAATTTGAGGTACTAGAGATGAAATAAGGATGGACAGATCTGGATGAGATCTAGCCATAGAGGCGCTTGACCTCCAAGTCGAAGCCTTTCAGGGCGGCATCTTCCCAAGCACAATCTAAGAAGAAAGGCATTGAAGGAGAAGAAGAAGAACTTCTACTAAATACTCCTTTAAGAATAAGGGTTCAATAGATGGTGAGATATCCTTCCTCTAGCACCAATTCTATTAGTACAAAATCTGGTTGATACCAGACTTGAGACTAAAGTTGGTGAAGACGAGGTTGTCGTCGGTGACCTGCAAAACAAGTCTCAATGGAGTCGGGGGTGGTGACTCTAGCAAGACTGATAGGAATACGATGTTGTCGTTAAGACACCGTGTTTAGCAGTTTAATCTGACTTCTTAAAATAATTAAAAATGCATGGATAGTAGTGAGTCGGATCGAATCCATAGGGAAGGTAGTATTTTTAGATTTAAAATCTTTGATTTTCTTAAAAAAAAGAAAAAGATTTGAAAATAGAATTTGAAGTTAGAAATTAAAAATTAAAATTATGAAGTAGAAATTAAATTATGCAGAAAAGTAAACTTGGTACTAAGATCTACTAATTGGATCTTAGCATCTACTTGTAAAAAAATAAAAAGTAATAATTAAAATATAAAAATTAAATTATAATAAAAATAAAGAGCTAAAATTAAAGTGCAAAAAAATAAATTTTTTATTAATTAAAATTTTAAAATTTAAATATATAAAATTTAAAAAAATAAAATAAAATAAAACAGCCTGATCTCTGATCTTAGATCGGCATTGGTGGAAAGATGGTGTAGAAGCTCAGCTCTTCTTCTTGGCACCCATTGCTTTGAAGTAGCCATTAACCTATAGCCTAGCTTCACCCTATATCAAAGCTTCATCTTGACCGAAGATGTTGATTTCTAGAGGCCTGGGGTCCTTTTTATAAAGCTAGGAGGGCTAGAGAGTTTTCTTCTGGATAATATGGGACTAAGGAGCTCTTTGATCGTCAAAATATGGAGAAATTCGAGTAAAAATTAGATTAAAAGGAATCTTGGATGAATTCTGCTATTTTGGATGAAATCTAGCCATTAATAAAAATCCAACATACCAAAAATCATCAAAATCGGATGTGTATCGACTCAAATCGGGTTGGATTAAATTTTGGCCGTTCGATTGAGTTAATTAGGAAAAAATTTGGCCGTCGGATCGAGTTTGGATGTTTTAATCAAGTCGGGAGCTTCCTAGACTATTGGATCTTCACCGATTGATTTTTTGGCCATTGGATCGCACCAGATCACTAATGGAATTCGAATCAAACACATAAATAACCACTACTGTCCAATCTTGATCGCAATCAATGGTAGCCGTTCGATCATGTAATTACTATTCTCATGGACCGCGTGGACCGACTACACCACACACCACGGCCAATCAGTGCTCCTATCACTGAGTGAAAAAGACCAAAATGCCCTATGAGCCGTGATAGATTTTTTGTGAACCCTTTAAAGATCTTGGTCCACCACGTGTCGTCCCGTGATTTGCCGGTGTCTACTAGCGGTCCATGCCTGGATTGTGGACCAGCTGATTGCTTCCATGGCTGAGTTGGCTTGGCTTGTCACATTTGGATGCGCCGGCTTCGTTGGCTTGGCTCGGCTTGCTGGCTTGGCTTGTAGAGCCGGCTGAGCTGTTTTTCTTTTTTTATTTAATTTTTTTAATCTTTAGAAATTCATATCTTCTTCGTTTTAGCTTCGTTTTGCTTCAAACTTATTTCATTATGATAAAAAAAAAAGCTCTTTCCACTGATAATAAAATTTTATTTTTTATTTTTTATTATTTTTTAATTAATTTTTTAATTAATAAAAATATGAATTTCTTAAAAATATATATAAATTGATCATTAATTTTTAAATATTAATATGAATTAATTGATAAATTAATATTTTTATTGATAAATTTATGATACTTATCACACCCCCCAACTTAAGCTTTGCTCATCCTCGAGTAAAGAAAGAATTTAGTTTTAAATTTCTTTTAACTTTAGAGTTTTGAATTTTATCTAAAAAATTTTCAAAATGGTCATTGATATTCAGTAGAGC
The DNA here is from genome assembly GCA_006176705.1 of Cocos nucifera. NCBI lineage: Eukaryota > Viridiplantae > Streptophyta > Magnoliopsida > Arecales > Arecaceae > Cocos > Cocos nucifera. The sequence continues at coordinate 105,809 of QRFJ01004471.1, forward strand.
TTAAGTGAGATATATCATTGGGGTATTAATACTTATCAATAAAAAAGTTAAGTAAAGAATATTAAATTTTTTTGAATTTTTTCTAAATTATCCCATCTTTATCTCTGATTTGTCTAAACTTTCATATGGAGAAGTGTATTGCTACTTCTGCCCTTCATTTATTGATTTTTATTTTCACATTGCCTACTTTTTGACGTGAATACCATTGCTTTTATTCTTTTATTTTATTTTTAAATTAATTTAAAAAATATTCATTTAAATCTAATTAAAAGTCTCATGATAAGATTAGAAATCCTAACTGTTTAGAGCATGCATCATATTGGTTTTATTTTTTTTGGTGATTGCTGGAGGTAAGGTAAGCCTTTCAGAATTCAATTAGTTGCATGCATCTCGTTTAAATTGCATAGAACCCTTTGATTGAAATTTTTTGTGCATATTCATATTAAACCAAATTAAGGGCAACACCCAATTAAATAAGATAAGATGGGATTTGATCATCCTTCCTTGACCCATAAACAACCAACCAGCATCCTGCATTGACCTAAGCCTTTAATTTTAAAATCAATTAGACATCAGCCTTAGGAACTCGAGCTCAATAGAACAAGGAACCCTAAGAGTTGAACCAGATTAGGGTTAGTCAATTTGATTGGTGTCTAGGAAAGTAGTTCAAAGACGACTGAGCCCGAAGGAAGGTGGTTTCTAATTGGTTTCGTTCGCTTACTTGGCCAAGCACAATTGATATCTAAGGCAAACAACGGAGGAACTCCCACCGACCTTACACTTACCTGGCCAGTTGATTAGCTGATCTTACACTTGAAGGGCTTGAAGGTGACCTTGGCAGTTAGAAGCTATTTAGATCTAGAATAATCCTTAGTTAGGATTGATTGACCAACTTAATTGCTAACCAACATCAAACCTAATTAAACATAATTCTTTTCTCTCTTCTTAATTCTAGGACTTCTTAGGACCTCTTCTTTAGAACTCTTCTTTCTTTTTTATCCTTTTTCCTTTAAAAATAAAATAAAAATTAAATTAAACTAACTAAAAAAATATTAAAATAAATAATTAAATTAAATTAAAAATAATAAAAAAATAATTAAAAAATTAAAAAAATAATAATATAATAATATAATAAATATATATATAAATTCTTTAAAAAATATAAAAAAATTTGAACCATACATTAGGATTATACTAATACATGCACGGTAGGAAATCACTTTTTCTGATTTAGTTGAATTTAATTGACTGATTGATTCACATTAAATCTGATAATCAAATGGCTAATCTAAACTTAATAGTCCAAAAATTAGATAATGTTGACCTTCTTACTCAGAAATTAGATTAACTTCTAATCTTAGGTCAATAATCTCCTACATAATTCACATCACCTAGCCAATCCATCATGCTGCATAGTTTTCACATTTTATCCAAGAATAAGTTCAAGCTATTCAAGGCTACTCTAAGCCGGTTAATAATCTTCTTTCAAATTCATATAACCAGCATTGGAGTAACTACTCTAATTTTTCTTGGACATCCCAATAGACTCAGGCTCAAACCCAAATTTCATCTATCTAAAACTATCAAAATAGGCCCTAATACCAAAACTATGCCTATAATAATGGTCAGCCTAATCAATTTACCCAGCCATCATATAACAACCAGCTATCATACCCTCCTTCTTAATAAACCAATCTAACCGATGATAGATTTAACCAACTTCAATAATTGATTCTGACTCAACAGCAATCTATCATCAGGTTAGAAGTTCAAATAGGATAATTAGTTGAGTCTAACACGAGGAGAGAACTAGATCAACTATCGAGCCTACTAATTTCAAACAATCTACCTAATGTCCATCAACCATCTGAACCAAGTTATCAATTTAATGTCTCACTTAAGAATCTCCAATTTGAGAATGCCAAAATAATTTCTGAACTTAAAAGCTATAGGATTCTTATGGACCCATACCAAGATCAGGTGAGAGAGGCTAGTACTGATGCTAGCCAAAATGAAAATTTAGAGAAACAGGTTAGAACTAAGACTAACTACATAAAAGAACCGAAGCCAGAAACTAGTACTGATGCTGGTTCTAGTTAAATGAGATAGACAAAGGAAAAAAGAGAATAGATGATTTACCTAAGACTTATAAACCTAATGTCCTATTTCGTTTAACCCTAGAAGTTGGTTCTTCTTACAAAAATCAAGAGGCATGTAATGAAGTATCAATGAAATTGTTTAAGCAAGATTATATTAATTTACCTTCAGAATTAAAATCACCTTTAGTCATCCTTCCAGCACCCATTGAATCAAACTTAACTCCTAATACAAAAACTCAATTCATGTGTCTGGCTAAAGACGGTAAACTTAGCACTTATTGGGAGGTAACCCAATATTTAGTTTTTTTAGTTTAATTTATCATTTTTTTTAGAATAATTTGAATAAGTTGGAGGGAGAGCTTAAATTTTCAAAGGTGATAACTTGTAAAAATATACTAATAAAAGTATTAAATTATAAAATAAATTAATTTATTTTTTAAAATTGATACTTTTATTAATCTTATATAGAAAAGAAGGCCACCAATATGAAAATCTTATTTTTCTGATTTAAATGAAATAAATTTCAGGCAAAATGGACTTCAAACGAGCCCAAAATTGAATTTAAAAAAAAAAGCCGGTCCGGTTCAAACCGATTCAGAAAAATTGGCTCAATAGATCGTCCGATCTGACCGCACCCAGCAAATCGATCCGCTGACATCAAGCTGACGTCAGTATTTTTTTCGACGCATGGTGGACCGTTCAGAGGGCATTTCGAAGATTTCACATGGAGAAGCACACTTCAATTGGCTGAAGAATGCGGTGGTCCATGCAACACCGGGCTCGTGCATAGTCTACAGAGCGTAATTTGAGAATTTTGTCTAATCTGATGGGCGCCTTTTATTGGGATTTGATCGAACGGCCGAAATGCATGCTCTAACGAACGGCAGATGCGGCTCTCGGTCGAGATCCAACGACTGAGATTCATCCCGACTTTAAAACTAAGAATCAGAGGCTTCTCTATGCATGATCTGATGGCCCAAATTTGATCTTCAAGGCTGATCCAATGGTCCAAATGAATTTCGACTTGATTTAGGATTTTGAGATAATTTTTGAGTGATTTTTGGACCGTTTGATCAACATCCAATGGTTAGAATTGGTCCAGGACTCCTTTTGAGTTATTTTGAGAGTTTTAAACCTAATTTTAATAGGATTTTGGTGGAAAAATCCACCTCTCAGCCTATAAAAAGGTCTGCTATTATCGAAGAAAAAAAGGGGAGAGACAGCAAAAAAAAAAAGAGCAAAAGAAGAGAAAGAGAGGAGAGAGGTAGAAAGAGAAGAGAGATTTTTGAGAGAAAATAAAGGGCTTTTAATTTTTTTCTTTTCTTCTTCCGATAATTAGAACATTGATCAAGGAGCTTCTTTTCTTCTTCACCAAGTTTTTCACACCAAGAGCGATGGACAATCAATTTCAGTAATCAAATAGTCTAATTTCTTTATGCTTTTTTTTTTATTTGCTATTTTTGAACTTATTATCATGAACTAAAATTTTTTTTACTAAGGCTAAGGTGTAGCCACTCTTTTGATGCAATATTTAATGTGATTTATTTTTAATTTTAAATTTTATTTATGAGGAGTATATAAATCTGATCTTAATGCTTTTAGATTACTGACCATCTTCTAATTGGTCTGATGAACATAGATGTTACGGACCAGGTACATCTATGTTATTACTTCTTGATTATATACCTTGTATTATGAATCAAATTATAATTCATATGCATGCAAGAATTTTAGTGCACTTTGGATGTAGCGTATTTTAATTAGAGGGTTTTACAAAACTTAATGCATTAATATTTATTTAAATTACATCTATACCAAAGGGTAATTAATAAATATTGATAATATTGCTATGCCTGGATCAAAGGATAGTGAATGAACTAGGAAACTCCACCATCACATAAAATAAAATTAATCTAATAACCTGAATATTATATTGACTGAGTTGGTGAATCCGATTGCCTTAGTAATATATTGCTCCTAAGTTTAAAATCCTAATAATTACACTCTCTTAATTTTCTTAAAATTTTTAATTATTTCTTTATTTTATTTTTTAATTTCTTATTCTCGTAAATTAGTCTTCTAAATAAAGCATAGGAAAGAGCTTTACAGTACTTGTTTTCCAATCCTCTAGGGATGATACTCTACTCATTTACTTTATTACTTAATCGACTGGTGCACTTGCCATAGCTATAGATTAGCATGCATCAAGTTTTTGGTACCGTTGCTGGAGATTGTGTCTAAAACAATATTAAAATTTTGATCCTAGTTTTACTTTAGAATTTTATTTTTAATTTTTATTATTTTTAAAAAAAAATTGTTCAGTCATGACACGTACTGGATATAGTAACTTACTACCTTTAGATCCAGAAATTGAAAGGACTATTAGAAGACTACAACAAGAAAGAAACATGGTAGCTGAAGATCCTAACAACATCAATCTAGGATTGGATATGGCGACCGAAGAACAGCATGAAGCTATTCGACTAGTACATCATTCATTAAACGATTACATCACACCATCTATAGCCGATGCAGCTTCGTGCATCAGGAGACCGCCAGTGTGAGCAAACAACTTCAAAATAAAATCGATGATTTTCCAGATGATTCAATCAACTATCCAATTCAGTGGACACGTGCATGATGATCTGAATGCCCATATTGCTAACTTTCTTGAACTTTGTGATACTTTTAAAATTAATGGGGTGTCGGATGATGCTATTAGATTAAGGTTATTTCCTTTCTCTTTATGGGACAAAGCTAAGAGTTGGCTTCATTATCTTCCTACAGGTTCTATCATAACTTAGGATGTCCTAGTCCAAAAATTCTTAGCCAAGTACTTTCCACCTTCCAAGACTACCAAGATGTGCAATGATATCACTTCTTTTATGCAGATGGACATGGAGACACTATATAAGGCTTGGGAGCATTTCAAGGAATTGCTGAGGAGATGTCCACATCATCAACTATTCGTATGCCTTTAGGTACAAACTTTCTATAATGGTTTATCTCCTACTAATCATTCTATGATTGATGTAGCAGTAGGAGGAATAATTAATCAAAAAATGGAGGAAGAAGCCTTCGATTTGATCGATGAGATGGATCAAATAGCTATCAGTGGCAGACAGAATGCATGATGCCAAAAAGACTAGCAGCTGTGCAGGGAGTAGATTGCGTGCCAACCTTACTAGCTAAAATTACAGCCCTTAGAGCCGAAGTCAACAACTTGAAGGGAACAGCTATGCATGTTCAGAGCATCACCTATGACCTATGTGGAGGAGGACACGATACGAGCAATTGCCAGACAGGTAATCCTTTTGCTAAAGCAACTGATACAGCTAATTATGTTGGTAATTTTTTTAGGCCACAACAAAACAATCCCTACTCCAACACATACAATCAAGGGTGGAGGCAGCACCCAAATTTCTCATGGAGTAATCAAAATGCAGCACAACAGCCACCCCCAGAGATTCCAAGTACCTGAAAAGAAGTCCAACATGGAAGAGCTGATGGTCAAATTTATGCAAAACCAAGAAGCAACTATAAAAAATTTAGAAGCCAAACTTAGACAGGACCAAGCAGCAGCAATTTGAAACTTGGAGATGCAAATAGGTCAAATGGCTAAGATAATCTTCGAGAGACCTTAGGGATCCTTTTCCAGCAACATCGAGACCAATCCAAGGGAGCAAATCAATACTATCATCCTAAGAAGTGGTACAAAGCTGGAGGAGCCACATCAAAAGAAAGAGACTAAAGAGCCAACTACAAATAAGGAACCATCAACTAAAATTCGTCAGTCACCAAAACAACTAGCAGATGGATGGTCTCTTGGTATATAGTTTGCCAACCCAAATGTGAAGCCCTACGTGCCGCCAATACCATTCCCAGAGAGACAAATACAGCTTCCAGATAAAAAATTTTCTAACTTTATCAAAATATTAAAAAAATTATATATTAATATTTCTTTTGTAGATGCTATCACTCAAATGCCTAGGTATGCCAAGTTTCTCAAAGAAATCCTAACAAATAAGAAAAAGCTGAAGGAGCATGAGAGAATAAATTTGAATGAAGAATGCTCAGCAATACTTTAAAATAAATTACCACAGAAGCTAAAAGATCTAGGGAGTTTTACTATTCCTTGCATTATTGGTGATTGTAGTTTTGATAAAGTTTTATGTGATTTAGGAGCAAGTATTAATCTCATGCCTTTTTCTATTTTCAGGAAGCTGGGTCTAGGAGAACCGAAGCCTACCACTATTACTCTTCAATTAGCCGACAAATCCATCAAATATCCAAGAGGTATAGTGGAGGATGTCTTGGTAAAGGTAAACAAGTTTATTTTTTCTATTGATTTTATTGTTCTTGATATGGAAGAAGATTATGATGTACCCCTTATTTTAGGAAGGCCCTTTTTAGCTACTGAAAGAGCTTTAATAGATATCCAACAAGGAAAATTAATTCTTAGAATCCAAGATGAACAAATTATTTTTAATGTTTTCAAAGATACTAAACATCCTAATGATAATCAAACTTATTTTCTAATTAATATTATTGATAATTCAGTATATGAGAATTCTGTAGAAAATAGGTTTGAGACTATAAAAGCTAGCAATGTCCAATTGAAAGAGGGCTCAATCAAACACAAAAGTATTCCAATTGAAGTGGCACCAGATTGATCCACTTTAGAGCTCAAAGAAAGTTAAGCTGAAGACTATAAATCAGAACTACTAGATAGGTTGTTTCTTTTCTTTTTAGTTTTGATCATTTTTTTTTTTATTTTTTTAGTAATTTATTATTGCTCTTTTACTGCTTTGGTGTGTATTTTCAATTTTGTAGAAAAAAATCAATGAGCACTCAAGCAAAATTTCAAAGCTTTAAAGAACCAGACTTAATCAAATCAGGTGTATTCCTTTCTATCCTTTATTGCACCCATTATTTTTCTTTCTCCTTTAAGATAATGTAGAATAAGTTAGGGGGTAAAAAAAAAAAATCATATGTCAAGAAGAAAATCTTAAGCAAGATAGACTGGACAAGTGATAAAAGATAGAATTATTTACTAATGAATGTAACGAGTTAAAGAAGTAGATTAGTTGGTCGACTTTTAGCAGTCTACTTAGGTCATTAAAAGACTATTAGCACTTCTAATTGCACATGCACACTGCAAGGCAAAGTAGGTATTGTTTATAAGGCCAACTGAGGATTCAATTATCACTGAAAATTGATAATTAATATACATTCTAATCAAAAAAACTTAAATTTAAGGAAAGAGCTACCTAATTAAAAATAAAGTGCAAAAGATAGAGTATATGTGGATTGCCCAAAGCCTAGTAACTGGGTCTCTGCACCTAGGTCAAGTATGAAAATTCACGTAAAACGATGAAGGGAAGGCCAGGATGCTCAGCACAGCAAAAAAAAATGAGGGGGTGGGTGGGGGGCAGTGTGAAAGCTACCTTAATTCATGAGTATAAAATTGAGAATGTATAGAAAATTGACCAAAATAGGTGATAAGAGATGATACTTTTGTTCTTTTAATTTAACACTGAAATGCTAAAGTTAGTCATGACAAACATAAGTGCTGTAGATCTTTGATGTACTCTAAGAAAGTTTTTAATTGTATTGACTGAAAAATTTGCTTCTAAAGCTCAATGCTTAATTAGCAGTATTTTCTAAATTTTTTGACCTTTAGTCCTAGATTTTATCTTTGTGATGGATAATCTTATTGAAACATGGTATTAAATAAAACATTGCTAAGGGACTAGCAATGACTAAGTTGGAAGGTGTGATAAGTGGTAAAAATATACTAATAAAAGTATTAAATTATAAAATAAATTAATTTATTTTTTAAAATTAATATTTTTATTAATCTTATGTAGAAAATAAGGCTACCAATATGAAGATCTTATTTTTCTGATTCAGATGAAATAAATTTCAGACAAAATGGACTTCAAACGAGCCCGAAATTGAATTTTAACAAAACAAAAAAGTCGGTCTGGTTCAAATTGGTTCAGAAAAATTGGCTCAGCAGATCGCCCGATCCGACTACACCTAGCAGATCAACCTACTGATGCAATGCTGACGCCAAGCTGACGTCAGCATTTTTTACGGTGCATGGTGGACCATTTGGAGGGCATTTTGGGGATTTCACATGAAGAAGCATGCTCTGATTGGCTGAAGAATGCGGCGATCCATGCAACACCGAGCTCATGCATGGTCTACGGAGGGCAATTTGAGAATTTTGTCTGATCCGATGGGCACCTTTCACTAGGATTTGATCGGACGGTCGAAATGCATGCGCTAATGAACGACAGATGCAGCTCCCGATCGACATCCAATGGCTGAGATTCATCCCGACTTTAAAACTAAGAATCAGAGGCTTCTCTATGCATGATCTGACGACCCAGATTTGATCTTCAAGGCTAATCCAATGGTCCAAATGAATTCTGACTTGATTTGGGATTTTAAGATGATTTTTGAGTGATTTTTGGACCATTTGATCAACATCCAGTGGTTAGAATTGGTCTAGGACTCTTTTTGAGTTATTTTGAGAGTTTTAAACCTAATTTTAATAGAATTTCGATGAAAAAATCTACCTTTCAGCCTATAAAAAGGTCTACTGTTGTCAAAGTAAAAAAGGAGAGATAGTAAAAAAAAAAGAGAAAAAGAAGAGAAAGAGAGGAGAGAGGTAGAAAGAGAAGAGAGATTTTTGAGAGAAAAGGAAGGGCTTTTAATTTTTTTCTTTTCTTCTTTCGACAATCCAAACATTGATCAAGAAGCTTCTTTTCTTCTTCACCAAGTTTCCACACCAAAAGTGATGGACAATCAATTTCAACAATCAAACAGTCTAATTTCTTTATGCTTTTTATTTTATTTGCTGTTTTTGAACTTGTTATCATGAACTAAATTTTCTTTTACTAAGGCTAAGGTGTAGCCACTCTTTTGATGCAATATTCAGTGTAATTTATTTTTAATTTTAAATTTTATTCATGAAGAGTATATAAATCTGATCTTAATGCTTTTAGATTACTAGCCATCTTCTAATTGACCTGATAAACATAGATGTTATGGACCAAGTACATCTATGTTATTGCTTCTTGATTATATACCTTGTATTATGAATCAAATTAGAATTCATATGCATGCAAAAATTTTAGTGCGCTTTAGACGTAGCATATTTTAATTAGAGGATTTTACAAAACTTAATGCATTAATATTTATTTAAATTACATATGTACCAAAGGATAATTAATAAATATTGATAGTTTTGCTATGCCTGGAGCAAAGGATAGTGAATGAACTAGGAAACTCCACCGTCATATGAAATAAAATTAATCTAATAATCTAAATATTGTATTGACTGAGTTGGTGAATCCGATTGCCTTAGTAATACATTGCTCTTAAGTTTAAAACTCTAATAATTACACTCTCTCTATTTTCTTAAAATTTTTAATTATTTCTTTATTTTATTCTTTAATTTTTTATTCTCATAAATTGATCTTCTAAATAAAGCATAGAAAAGAGATTTTTAGTACTTATTTTTCAATCCTCTAGGGATGATACTCTACCTATTTACTTTATTACTTGATCGACTGGTGCACTTGCCATAGCTATAGATAAGCATGCATCAAAAGGCATGTACTGGACCACAAATATAGTTAGATGTATTCTTTCATATTCTTTATTACATTCTTTATTTTTTTTCTCTATTGAGGATAATGTCGATTAAGTTGGGTGGAGAGAAAAATAAAAATTTTAAAATTTTAAGTCTTCAAAAAAATTAGTATTTAGTATTTAGACACCTGATTATGCTTAAGAATCGAATTAAACTAAGCATTTTTTAAAAAAAATTAATGCACAGATCAGAGAATCTATGAGATATTGAGAAATCAAATATTAAAAAAATTTAATAAAGAATTAAGTCTAGAACATAAAAAGTTTTTTCTTGGAGCATTTCTAATTTTTTTCTACTAGCATCAAAGAAAAGTCTACTTTTTATAGGTTTGTATAGGATAACTATACGTTTTTTCATATAAAAAAATAAAAAAAATAGTTTTTATATAAAAAAACTAAATAAAATAGTTTCAAAGTACTTCTCACTGAGTAATCGGACCTCTTTGCCTAAGAAAGCATTGAGTTTCGCATCAAAAAATAGAAAGAGCAAAGAAGCTCATTGTAAAGCTAGTCTTAACTCATAGTCTGTTTGATTTGAGCTAGTATGCTCAAGGGGTATTCTATATCTAGTATCCTAAAGCCAACTGGTTTGGAAGTCATTGGCCCAAGACTTGCTACATGGATCAAATAGAAAGCTTAATAGATTAAGACACTCAATAGTGGTCCAACGTTAAAAAAAAAAATATATTAGTTTTTCATAGAGTAACCGGGTCCCATTGCCTAAGTAAGTAATGATATTCGCATAAAAAGGTGGGCAATGTGAAAATAAAAATTAATAAATAAAGGACGGAAGTAACAATACACTTGTCCATATGAAAGTTTAGACAAATCAGAGATAAAGATGGGATAATTTAGAAAAATTTAATATTTTTTACTTAATTTTTTTATTGATAAGTATTAATATCCTAATGATATGTCTCACTTAAGCTCTACTGAATATCAATGGCCATTTTAAAAACTGCTTAGATAAAATTCGAAACTCTAAAGTTAAAAAAAAATTAAAACTAAATTCTTTCTTTACTCGAGGATGAGCAAAGCTTAAGTTGGAAGGTATGATAAATATCATAAATTTATCAATAAAAATATTAATTTATTAATTAATTTATACTAATTTTTAAAAATTAATGATCAATTTATATATATTTTTAAGAAAATCATATTTTTATCAATTAAAAAATTAATTAAAAAATAATAATAAATAAAAAATAAAATTTTATTATCAATAGAAAGAGCTCATTTTTTTTATCATAACAAAATAAGTTTAAAGCAAAACAAAGCTAAAATGAAGAAGATATGAATTTCTAAAGGTAAAAAAAATTAAATAAAAAAAATGGCTCAGCCAGCTCCACAAGCCAAGCCACCAAGCCGAGCCAAGCCTACTAAGCCGACGCATCCAAATGCGCTAAGCCAAGCCGACTCAGCCACAGAAGCCATCAGTCGGTCTACAATCTAGGCATGGACCACCAGCTCAGCAGACATCGGCGAATCACGGTGCAACACGTGGTGGACCTAGACCCTTAAAGGGTTCATAAAAATCTATCGCGGCTCATAGGGCATTTTGGTCTTTTTACTCGATGATAAGAGTGCTGATTGGCTATGGTGTGTGGTGCGGTTGGTCCACGTGGTCCATGGGAACAGTAATTGTGCGATTGGACGACTGCGGTTGATTGCGATCAAGATCGGATGGTGGTGGTTAATTTCGGATTTGATTCAAATTCCATCAGTGATCTGACGCAATCCGATGGCCAAAAAACCAATCGGTGAAGATCCAACAATCTAGGAAGCTCTCGACTTGATTAAAACATCCAAAACTCAATCCGACGACTAGATTTTCTCCTGATTAACTCAATCGGATGGCCAGAATTTAATCCAACCCAATTTGAGTTGATACGCATCCAATTTTGATGATTTTTGGTCCATTGGATTTCTATTAATGGCTAGATTTCATCCAGAATAGTAGAATTCATCTAGGACTCCTTTTAATCTAATTTTCATTCAAATTTCTCTATATTTTGACGATCAAAGAGCTTCTTAGTCCAATATTGTCCATAAGAAAACTCTCCAGTTCTCCTAGCTCTATAAAAAGGACCCCAGGCCTCTAGAAATCAATATCTCCGATCAAGGTGAAGCTTTGGTATAGGGTGAAGCCAGACTATGGGTTAATAGCTGCTTCAAAGCAATGGATGTCGAGAAGAAGAATTAGGCTTCTACACCATCTTTCCATCGATGTCGATCCAAGATTAGAGATCAAGCTATTTTATTTTATTTTATTTTTTTTAAATTTTATATATTTGAATTCTAAAATTTTAATTAATGAAAATTTTTTTTGTTCTTTAATTTTAGCTCTTTATTTTTATTGTAATTTAATTTTTATATTTTAATTATTATTTTTTATTTTTTTGTAAGTAGATGCTAAGATCCAATTAGTAGATCTTAGTACCAAGTTTACTTTTCTGCATAATTTAATTTCTACTTCATAATTTTAATTATTAATTTTTGACTTCAAATTTTATTTTTAAATCTTTTTCTTTTTCTTTTAAGAAAATCAAAGATTTTTAATATAAAAATACTACCTTTCCTGTGGATTTGATCCGACTCACTACTATCTATGTATTTTTAATTATTTTAAGAAGTTAAATTAAACTGATAAACATGATATTTTAATGATAATATCGCATTCCTATCAAATTTTTGAATTTAAAAATAAAGTAAATAAATAAAAAGAAAAGAGGACTAGAGTTAGGATTGATCTCACCAAGATTCGATGCTTTCTTTCTTTTCCCTTTTTTTTCTCTTTTTTTCTATAGAATAAATAAATAAAAAGTTAGTAAGCAATATTTAAAAAAAATATTTATAATTAATTTATAAAAAAAATTAAAGAAATCAAAGAAAAAATAGCATCTATTTCCTCTCTGGCAACAATGCCAAAAATTTGATAGGAATGTGATGTTGACATTAAGATACCATATTTATCAGTTTAATCCAACTTCTTAAAATAATTGAAAATACATAGATAGTAGTGAGTCAGGTCGAATCTATAGAAAAGATAGTATTTTTAGATTTAAAATCTTTGATTTTCTTAAAAGAAAAAGAAAAAGATTTGAAAATAGAATTTGAAGTCAAAAAATAAAAAACTAAAATTGTGAAGTAGAAATTAAATTATGCAGAAAAGTAAACTTGGTACTAAGATCTACTCATTAGATCTTAGCATCTACTTGTAAAAAAAAAGTAATAATTAAAATATAAAAATTAAATTACAATAAAAATAAAGAGCTAAAATTAAAGTGCAAAAAAATAAAATTTTATTAATTAAAATTTTAGAATTTAAATATATAAAATTTAAAAAAAATAAAATAAAATAAAATAGTCTAATCTCTGATATTGGATCGGCATTGGTGGAAAGATAGTGTAGAAGCCCAGCTCTTCTTCTCGATGAAGGAAAAGTCCTGATTTTTCAGATCAGGTTCATTCAGATCTGATCGGATCAAGAGAGATATTTTAAAAATTTTTCTCAAGCATCCATATCAGATCTGAGATGATTCGGATCTAATTTTATAGATCTAATAAATAAAAATAAAATAAATTAAATCTAATTTAATTTATACCTTGATGTGGGTATTTCGATTATCCTTTGATGATCCTATTGATTGTTTGAGATTCTGGATCTAGCCACGCAAGCGCCTGGCCTTTATCGATATCCACTTGGACTGGATCTGGAGATCTTCTCCTTCTTTATCATCTCTCTAAAAATTAGATCTAGATCTTATTTGGAGGATCTTCAAAACTCCTTTTGAAGATCAGCAGTCATCTCTGCAATAGTGTTGCCTTCTTCCTTTCTCGTCAGCCTTTTCTTGCCTGGATCGCACCAAATTGAAGTCCAACTTCCCTTGGGCATGAGAGAAGAGAGAGGATCAGAAGATGGCATGGAGGAGGGAGAGGGACAGCCTTGGGGTGTGGGCTAAGAGGAACTCTATGGAAGTTGGGCACAGATAGGGTTTATTTATAGATCCTGCTGCACCATGTAGTGCCATATCATCCTGGCCAATCGCGTTGCTTCATGCAATCAGATCTAAATCTGATTGGTGGGATGATATCACCTAATCCAATCAGATGAGAGATCCATAAATTTATCCTTAGATGGCACCTAAGATTGGTCAAAGTCTATAGGTAAGGGTCACCTAAGTTGAATCCAAGAAGCAACCTGGAGTCCCATCCGTATGGGACTCTAGGCATCCCTATCCATGGGCACACACCATCCTAGGCATGCACACCTTCTTTCCAAATTCTAGCAAGGGGATAATATCCTATCTACTCTTCAATAAGTGCATGACACATGGGTAGATGTCCAAGGGTCAAAGGTCAACGTTTGACCAAAGTCAAAGGATAAGAATTAGCAGATGACGAAAAATGATAGGTGTTGTCTCAAATTTATCTCATAAATTAAGATAACCCTTTTCTAATCTGGACAAGCTTCAGTTAGACCAAGTAAAGGTACCTGAGTGAGCACAAACATATTCGACTCAGTCGAGACAACTTTTAATGATAGTAAAAGGAGAACGTTAGGTTCAATCATGTGCTAGCATGATTTTCTTGAACCTAATTGAATCTAATTCAAATCAATTGAACTCTTGTTTATGTGATCCAGTTAGGTTCAATTCTGTATGATAATGGGATATGTCATGATCTCCATCATCGACATCATCGAAACTTCTTTCGATGGATCAAAACTCTTCTAATTCAGACAATTGGAATAATCGATCATCTAAATTATTCTAATTGCTCCCAAAATCTACTAGTGACACCTAGTAGTATATGGTGGCAACCCATCAAAACTAAAAATGAACCTCTCAATGTAGCTACTTGTATGATTAAGTTCTTTTATCTTGAGCTTTGATCAGATTAGGGTTAAGGTGAACTCGTCAAACCCTAATTTCTATCATATGATTTAATCATTTGATTCAAGTTCGATGTGAAAACCTTAATAGAAACTCTTTCTATTATTTGACTCTCTGCCATGGCCATGGGCTTATGGACTTGATTCTCATGATCATCATAGGGCTGCTCCTCATCCACCGAGGTAGATAGATTTTCTCTTGGTGCAATCCAATTCCTACAATGAACATGCTATAGCCAACATACACCTTAGGGTTCCGAATGGCTAGGAGACTGAGTCATGGTGTAGTCAAACTATAACACCCTCAAGGTGAACTATCGATGCACCTCAGGTCAAAGAACCAGACACACCACTACAGCTTCGAGTCAGTCATCGATGAGAAGGTAGACTTTCTTATGACTGCTCGAGATGGTCACGCTCAGTGCCCTCGTTCTCTAACGAGTACCTGTACTCTCACTCCGATGTCTCTACACCATAGACTTAAGACTCATTTACTATAAAGAAGCGATTGTATATTAACCTTCTGGATCAATCACCATCGTCATGATGATCCTACGGTCAGGAGCATTTTATGAGTTAATAAATGAAAATTCATGTCTTTAATTTTCAACTCTTGAAAATATGAATTATCATTACCATTAACTCAAGGGATGTATCATAGATACTGAATACACATTTATGATAGAAAATAATCTATTTTATTATTTATAGTCAAAATTATAATTTTATCCCGAGAAGTGTATTACAAGTGTCAGCCAATTCTGGCTTCTAGGACACACATATCGAACACTCGACACCTATTACTTTGAAGTAGCCATTAACCAATAGCCTGGCTTCACTCTATACCAAAGCTTCACCTTAATCAGAGATGTTGATTTTTAGAGGCTTGGGGTCCTTTTTATAGAGCTAGGAGGGCTGGAGAGTTTTTTTCTAGGCAATATGGGACTAAGGAGCTCTCTGATCGTCAAAATATGGAGAAATCCAAGTGAAAATTAGATTAAAAGGAGTTCTGAACAAATTTTGCTGCTCTGGATGAAATTTGGCCATTAATAAGAATCCAACAGACCAAAAATCATCAAAATCAGATGCATATCGACTCAAATTGGGTCGGATTAAATTTTGGCCATCCGATTGAGTTAATCAGGAGAAAATCTAACCATCGGATCGAGTTCTGGATGTTTTAATCAAGTCGGGAGCTTCATGGATCATTGGATCTTCACTGGATGGTTTTTTGGCCATCGGATCGTGCTAGATCGCTGATAAAATTTGAATCAAACTCGAAAATAACTACCACCATCCGATCTTGATCGCAATCAACTGCAGCCATCCGATCATGCAACTATTGTTCCCATGGACCACATGGACCGGCTGCACCACACACCGTAGCCAATCAGCACTCCTGTCATCGAGGGAAAAAGACCAAAATGCTTTGTGAGCTGTGATAGATTTTCTGTGAATCCTTTAAGGATCTAAGTCCACCACGTGTCGCACCATGATTCGCCGGTGCCTGCTAAGCTGACGGTCCATGCCTGGATTGTCGATTGGCTGATGGCTTCCGTGGTCGAGTCGGCTTGGCTTGGCATGCTTGGACACGCTAGCTTTGTCGACTTGGTCGCTTGGCTTACGGAGCCGGCTGAGCCATTTTCTTTTTTTTATTTAATTTTTTTTATCTTTAGAAATTCATATCTTCTTTGTTTTAGTTTCATTTTTCTTCAAACTTATTTCGTTATGATCAAAAAAAATGATCTCTTTCTATTGATAATAAAATTTATATTTTTTATCTTTTATTATTTTTTAATTAATTTTTTAATTAATAAAACTATGAATTTCCTAAAAATATATATAAATTGATCATTAATTCTTAAAAATTAATATAAATTAATTGATAAATTAATAATTTTATTGATAAATTTATGATACTTATCAAAGATTCATCGATGATCAAGTCAGCACTTTCGACCAACAGAAATGGAGTATTTAGAGAGGTTTTTAGCAGAGTTTTTAGATAGAAGATAAGATCTTAGGAAAGAAAGCATATCTGGAGGGTCTCTTATATAGATGGAGCCTATAATAAATTGATGGTGGTAGTCACAACCGCCTAGTAGTAGGCCGTTCGGGGCCATGTGGGATTTATTATAGAGGATGGTATCTGTTATCATGATGTGCTAGTCTGTTGGGACTTAACAACCGAGGTTTGGATGGGATAGCTGCAGGCGATGAAGAGCTCATAGTTACCATTATTTCGAAGGAGTTTGGGTATTCTCAAGATCGACCAAGCCTTGAGTATTATTTGCTATATCAAGAGTAAGTGCCAAGGTTCTTTCGGATAGCTGGGAGGGGCACGGAAGGGAGCCTATTGAGAGAGTCTAAAGGAAGCTCGCCCGAGTGGAGCCCCTTAAACAATTGGGAGGAAGGTTCGGAAGAAATTCAGCTAATGGAGAAGTTCGACGTAAGGAGAAGTTTGGTAGAAGTTCAATTGTTGGAGAAGTTCGAAAGAAGTTTGACAGTTGGAGAAGTCTTGGAGGAGTTCGAGATAAAGTATAGAAGTTTGTCCGGAGGAGGCTCTATCAGTCGAAGGCTCTCGAGATGAGATTCGATGGTGAAAGTGATACTCGATTTGAAGGAGATCTGGTAGGAAAGAAGTTTGGCCAGCTTCCAAGCTGGCCAGGCTAGACTACTTGGGGGGCAAAACCTCAGCACTTCAATTGCTCAAGCGACTGCGCTCGCTATTCAAGTTCATCTAAGATTCTACTCGATCGGAGAGGGTCGTCTAGAAGGAGTGCGAGTGGAGGAGTTCACCTATTTGTGGTGGAGGAACCTGATTGCCCTTATCGATTGGAGCCCGACCATGGCTGTCACCACTGGATGGGGTCATCTAGAGATCAAACATTTGTTAGAATTTTGGCAAAAGCGGGTTTATCTCCAATATAAGTCTCCCCACTTCCGAGTTCAAAGTTTGAAGGAAGCGAGTAGAATCATGACTGTTGAAGTTCCTTCCTCTCTTTTTGCTTTTTTTTTAGCTTTTTGCATTTGTCGGATGAAAAATTTTGGCATCTACTGCGTCGGTGCCAAAGCCTTATAGATGCGAGATGATCCAAAAAGATAATTTTTGAAACTCTCACTAGAAATCTGCCCAAGGTACAACATCATTAAGGATCTACCCATTGCCAGACCCCTGCCATGACGAATAGGACACGCATCGTGTGAAGGTCGGTCAGGAGGGATCTGCAATGATAACTGCCTCGAGGTTCCTCGGGCTATTTAAGGACTTCTACACTTCTTTATTTTTCACCTCGCTTGAATCTCCTTCTTCTTCCTCAAGCTCCAGCTTTCTTCCCACTTGAGAGCTTCAGTTCCTCCTATTGTCCTCCCTAGTTCCAGGTGCTTTTCCATTCGATCTACACGATGTCATCGTCTCTCCATCCTTCTCTATCACACTAGGTTAGTCTCAAAACCTTTTTCTAGATTGTTACTATGTCTTCTACATCTCGCCCTTTTAATTTCTTTGGAGAAGTCTAGCATCTTATTTTTCTTGATTTTTTGGAGGATTTTTTTAAGTTTGCTTTGATCCAAATGTCCATTGAAGAGTCTTGGTCGACCTGTTTCAGGAGTTCAGCTCATTTGGCTTTGATGGACCCATCCCTTAGGGATACCGAGCCCATAGATATGCCTCGATCGCTGTTTGTGCCCGCCACTATTTCTTGTAAACTTCGGCTTGATGATCTCTCCTTAATCAGAGTCCTGTTTGAAATTTCTTCCAAATTTGAGCTTGAACTTCTCGATCCTAATGATCGAGCCTGTACCCTTCCTCGGGCCGAACCTGCCTCTACCTCAAAACCCACCGTGTGAGACTTAGGCTGCCCTTACCTTCCTTTGTACTTAGTCTATTCAAGTTTCTTAACATCTCCTTTGCCATAATGGCCATAATGGTGCCGAACTCCTTTAGATTCATCATAGGGTTTCTTTCTTTGTGTGTTATGGTAGGTGTCTGACCTACTATTTCCCTATTCTGCACCTTTTTTACCTTTTTTACCATTGCACCATAGCAACCCTTCTGTTGGGGATAAACCCGCTTTTGCTGAAGTTCTGATGAATGTCTAATCTCCAGGTGAACCCGCCCAGTGGCGATGGTGATGGCCGAGCTCCGATCGATAAGGGCAATCAGGTTCCTTCACCACAAACAGACGAACTCCTCTAGTCACACTCCTTCCAGACGATCCTCTCCGATCGAGCAAAACCTCAGTCAAACTTGAATAGTGAGAGCAGTAGCTTGAGTAGTTGAAGCACTGAGGTTTCGCTCCTCAAGTAGTCTAGCCTGGCTAGCATGGAAGCTGGCCAAACTTCTTTCCTACCGGATCTCCTTCAAATCGAGTATCACTATCACCATCGAATCTCATTTCGAGAGCCTCCGAATGATAGAGCCTCCCCCAGACAAACTTCTATACCTTATCTCAAACTCCTCTAGGACTTCTCCAACTATCGAACTCCTTCCGAACTTCTCTAGTAGTCAAACTCCTACCGAACGTCTCCTTCCGTCAAACTTCACCATCAGTCGAATTCCTTTTGGACTTTCCCCCAGTTGTTTAAGGGGCTCCACCTGGGCGAGCTTCCTTTAGACTCTCTCAATAGGCTCCCTTTCGTGCCCCTCCCAACTACCCAAAAGAACCTCGGCACTTACTCTTGATATAGCAAATAACAGTCAAGGCATGGTCAATCTTGAGAACACCCAAACTCCTCCAGAATAATAGTAACTATGAGCTCTTCACCGCCTGTAGCTATCCCATTTGAACCTCGACTGTTAAGTCCCAATAAATTGGCACATCATGATAATGGATACCATCCTCTATAACAAATCCTACATGGTCCTGAATGGCCCACTACTAGATGGTTATGGCTGTCACCATTAGTTTGTTGCGGGCTCTGTCTATATAAGAGATCCTTCAGATACGCTTTCTTTCCTAAGCTCTTATCTTTTACCTAAAAACTCTATTAAAAATCTATTTAAATACTCCATTTCTGTTGGTCAAAAGTGCTGACTTGATCATCGAAGGGTCTTGCTGAAGCCACCATCCCCAACTTCAGCGAAACTTATTTTGCAGATCACCGACAACAATCTCATCTTCTTCGACTCCAGCCTTAAGTCCGACATCAACCAAATTTTGCACCAATAGAATTATCACTAGAAGAAGGGTCCTCACCGTCAGTTGAACCCTTATTCTTAAAGGAGTATTCAGTGGAAGTTCTTCTTCTTCTCCTTTAAAGCCTTTCTTCTTCGATTGTGCTTGGGAAGATGTTGCCTCGGAAAGCTTTGAATCAATGGTCAACCGCTTCTATGGTCAGATCTCATCCAGATCTGCCCACCCCTATTTCATCTTCGATACCTCGAACTCCATCGTAGTGCTGGTGGATGAAGAATAATCTAACCTACTAGTCCAATAGGTCAGGAGCCTTACTGAAGCAGTGCAGGTCATGCAGCAATAGCCTCCCGCACTGGCCGAACCAGAGCAATTCTCATCAAAACCCCAGGATCCAATCTAGGGGCGACCGACTTGGGCGAGTCAATCGATAACATCCGAAAAAGGGAAGCAAAAGGTGGAGAGCCCTTGCTCTGATCATGATTCAACTCTCAAGGAGATTTTGCCCCCATTCTACTAGAAGACTTGGGAGGTCCACGACCATGAGGACCTCTTGGATCAAAAATTGTAGGAGATGAGCCAATGGATCAAAGAACTCTGCCATGCTTCTCCCTCCTATGGTAACGATATCTGCACTGATCCTCCTTTCTCCCAGTAGGTCATGCAGGAGCCGATCCCATCAAACTTCAAGCTTCCTCAATTTGAGAGCTACGATAAGACCACTGATCTGGTTGACCATTTGGAGGCCTTTTGGACTATGATGCTGCTCCATGGCACATCGAACACCATTCTGTACTAAGCTTTTCCTTCTATATTGAAGAAAGCAGCAAGAAACTAATACTCGACGTTGAAGCTGGGTACGATCTTCTTCCTTGATCAAATAAGCCATCAGTTTGTAGCTAATTTTGTCAACAGTCGATGCCCAAGGAGACGCTCGAACTCTCTCATCAACATCAAGCAGCAGGAAGGGAAGACCATCCGAGCTTATGTCAATCGCTTCAATGCTGCTACACTGGAGGTCCAAAATTTGGACCAGTCGGTTGCCATGGCCATGCTTAAGGGCGGCCATCAGAAGAATGATTTGCTATTCTTCCTAGAGAAGAAGTATTCTCAGGATTTTGTTGATTTGTTAGCTCAGGCTGAAGGTTATGCCTGAGTTGAGGAGGAATTCAAACTAAAGGACGAGAAAACTACGAGAAAGTGGCAGGTGGGCAAATCTAGCAAGCCCATAATTGAAGAAAAGTCAAATGAAGATCGATCGCACTCGCGGACTCTTCCTGAGCGTAGGCAAGCCCGAACTCTCTCTTGAGCTCGTCGTCAAAGAAGTCCTGATAGAAGGGCATGATGGGGCTCCCCCCTCAAAAGGTTTCATAAATACAACCCCCTCAATGCTTCGAAAACCCAGATTTTGATGGAGATTAAGAAGCAGTTGCTAAGGCCGGAGAGGATGCACACTCATCCCGATAAGTGCAATCCCAACAAGTACTGTCTCTACCATCATGATCACGATCATGATACTAAAGAATGCATTTAGCTCCAAGACAAGATCGAGGAGCTCATCAGGCAAGATAGGCTCGATCGATTCCTACGACGTCGACCTGAAGGATGGAAGGATCGATCAAGGGCCTATCCACCGCTAGAACCATCAAGGAGGGAGTAGCAGTAAGGAGATCGACCCTCACTTGGCATCATCAACTCCATCTTTGGAGGACTTCGATGAGGGGAGGCCAGCAGGTCAGCAGAGCCTATGAAAAGATGGAGGACTAAGGAGCCCATAGCTTTTACCAATGAAGATGCCCAAGAAGTTTAGTTTTCATACAATGATACAGTTGTAATCTCTTTAAAAATTGGTGACTATGATGTATGCCACATTTTAGTAGATAATGAAAGCTCTACCAATATCTTATTTCATGATGCTTTCTCCAAAATATCTATACCTAATAACTACTTGGGGCCTATGAACTCCCCATTGGTGGGCTTTACTAGCAATGCTGTGCTAGTTGAAGGAATAATAATGCTAACTGTGGCTGTAGGACAATATCCAAAGTGAGCCAAGGCACAGGTTGACTTTTTGGTAGTGAAGGCTCCATTAGCCTACAACGTAATTCTCAACTGACCATGCCTAAATGCACTCCAGGCTGTGGTGTTGACCTACTACTTGAAAGTGAAGTTCCTGATAAGCTGTGGAATCGAGAAGATCAGGGAAGATTAGGCCTTGGCAAGGCACTATTACTCCATCACCTTGCAAAAGAGAAGCCATCCCAACCCTTGCCCAGTTGATGGACTGGATATTCGTGACGACCTTACTAAGGAGCGAGGAGAAGCCATGGAAGATCTTGTAACCATCCCTTTGAATGATCGAAGCACGGAGCATATAGTGCAGATCGGCTCCAACTTGGGAGACGAAGTCTGAGAGCAGCTCATTACCTTCTTGTGGAAGAATGCTGATGACTTTGCCTGGGTCCCAGTAGATATTTCAAAAATTGATGCCAAAGTCATAGAACATCGATTGATCATCGATCCTAAGTACAGGCCAGTGAAAGAGAAAATCCGAGGCCATGCACCAAAAAGGAAAAAGGCCATAGTAGAGGAAGTGGGTAAGCTCCTCAAAGCTGGGTTCATCCGAGAAGTCCACTACCCAAGTTGGGTCTCTAATGTGGTCCTAGTCAAGAAGGCCAATGGCAAGTGGAGAATGTTTATCAACTTCAAGGGGCTGAACAAGGCTTGCCCAAAGAATAGCTATCCCCTACCCAGAATTGATCAGCTGGTGGATGCAACCTCAGGCCATGAGCTCCTCACTTTCATGGATGCCTTCTCTGGCTATAATTAAATCCGGATGGCACCAAAGGACTAGGAAAAAATTGCTTTTACTACTGATCATGGTCTTTATTATTACAGGGTCATGTCCTTTGGACTTAAAAATGTAGGTGCAACCTATCAATGCCTGATAAATAAGATCTTCAAGGAGCAGATCAGTCATAACATGAAAGACTATGCGGATGATATGTCTGTCAAGAGTCAGACCTCATCCAATTACATTGCCAACCTTGAAGAGACCTTAAACGCCCTTCAAAGATACAAGATGAAGTTGAATCTGACTAAATGCACCTTCGGAGTGATCTTAGAAAAATTCTTTGGGTTCACGGTCTTAAGGTGGGGGATAGAAGCTAATCCAGAGAAGATCTAGGCCATCCAGGAGATGACCGCTCCAAAATCAATAAAAAAATCCAGTGTCTGATCGAAAAGATGGCATCCTTAAATTGCTTTGTCTCGAAATCGATCGAGCGGTGTATACCCTTCTTCTAGGTCCTCAAGCAACCAAAGAACTTCTGCTGGATGGTAGAGTGCCAATAGGCATTCGAAGAACTCAAGAGCTATCTCGATTGGCCCCCACTATTGGCAAAGCCTGAGCTTGGAGAAGAATTATTCCCGTACCTAGCGGTCTCTCCGATAGCCCTGACAGCTGTCTTAGTCAAGGAAGAGGAAAAAGTGCAATGATCGATCTACTACATGAGCCAAGTCTTGAGAGATGCGGAGACTAGGTACACTAAATTGGAAAAGTTAACTTACTCTCTTCTAATTGCATCCAGGAGACTTCAGCCCTACTTCTAGGGACATACCATAACACTCCTCACTGATCAACCAATCAAGGTAGTTCTTCGTCAAACAGATGCCCCTAGAAGAATAGCAAAGTGGGCTATTGAGCTTATAGAGTTTGACATCAACTATCAACCTCAGTCGTTAATCAAAGCTCAGATACTAGCTAATTTTATAGTCGAATGCATGATCTTCGATGATGCCAAACCTGAGCGAAATAAGATTAGCATTTTGTAGTTGCAGCCGAGCTCCCCCGAAGAAAGAGCGGACCTTTCCAAAGGTTTCTGGGCCTTGTATGTGGATGGCTCTTCCAATACTTTAGGTGTAGGTGCTAGACTGATCCTGGTTAATCCCGAAGGTGTTATCATCGAGTATGCACTATGCTTTGAGTTTCCTACAATAAACAATGGGATAGAATATGAAGCTCTGATAGTAGGACTGAAGATAGCAAAAGAACTAGAAGCAGATCGGCTCCAGGCTTATAGTGACTTATAGTTGATAGTGTGATAAGTCAATGGCAGTTATAAAGCTCGAAAGAAAAGTATGATAAAGTATCTTGAGAAAGTAAAGAGTCTAACCTCAGCCTTCAATAGCTTCGGTATTCAATAAATTCCAAGGATAGAGAATATCAGAGCTGACCTCCTATCCAAGTTAGCCACACTTGCCCCCAACAAACTTTCCAAAGAAGTATACTTTGAAGTGTTGAAATGTCCGAGTATGGAAGAGTCACAGTCTACAATGCAGATTGACTATGAGCCCTATTGGATAGACCTGTTGGTCACTTATCTCAAAGATGGGACACTCCTCTATGATCCAAAAGAAGCTCAAAAGTTGAAAAACCAAGCCTTCTGGTATATTCTGTATGAAGATAAACTATACAAGAGATCATATTCCTTGCCACTCTTAAAATATCTTCGACCTTCTGAAGCCAACTTTGCACTATGAAAAGTGCATGAAGGATTCTATGGGAGCCATCTGGGTGCCAGATCCGTATCTCATAAGTTGCTTCGACAAGGATATTATTGGCTGACATTCATCATGATTGTGTCAAATATGTTAAAAGATCTGATCGTTGCTAGAGGAATGCAAATATACAAAGGCAACCAGCCTCCGAGCTTACACCCTTGAGTGCCCCTTAGCCATTTAGACAATGGGGGATGGATATACTTGGCCCCTTCTCGATGGCATCTGGATAATGAAAGTTTCTCTTAGTTGCTATCGACTACTTCACCAAATGGATCAAGGTCGAACCCCTAACAAAATTTACTAAAGCTAAAGTATAAGATTTTATCTGAAAGTTGATTGTTTGTAGGTTTGGCCTGCCTCAAATTTTTGTAATAGATAATGGGTGATAGTTTGCAGGGATAAAGTTTGTTGAGTTTTGCGAGGATTTGAACATCTCCCATAATTTTACATCCGTGGCCCATCCGCAAGCAAATGATGAGGTAGAAGTGACCAATAGGACCTTATTGCATGGTATTAAGGCAAGACTTGAAAGAGAAAGAGGAACTTAGATGGATGAACTTTATCATGTACTCTGGGCATACCAAACTATTCAAAGACTGCCAACTAGAGAAACACCATTCACCTTAGCCTTTGGATTAGAGGAGGTCATCTTAATCGAGCTCAAACTCGCATCAGCATGAGTCATGGACTTCAATGAGCAATGCAATTCACAGAAGTTCAGAGCTAACCTCGACCTACTAGAGGAAAAATGATAGGAGGCCCAAGTTCGGATGGCCGCATACAGGCGAAGGATGGCCCGATACTACAACTCCAGAGTCAAAGATAAAGTATTCAAAGTGGGAGACTTAGTGCTTCAGCAAGCAGCCATTTCTCAACCTCAAAATCATGGAAAGCTCACCACAAATTAGGAAGGACCCTACGAGGTCAAGCAAGTTGTCCAGCCTAAGACATATTGCTTGAAGGAGCTCGGAGGAATCGATCTACCTCAATCTTGGAATTCAAAAAATCTACAGATATATTATCGATGACTTGATCACAATAAAATCCTTCTACTTTAACTCTCCAATCCTTGTTACAAATATGTAATGATGGAAAATGACTTCTCGAACTTATCCATACAATGAAGATGGCCATGTTAGGAACAGGAGGTAAATGTCATTCTAACATGAGCAAAGCCGAAGATCTCGTTAACCTAAGATAAGAAAAGGGGAGAGGCCCTTCCAGTAGCTCTAATGTGCCCCTACGGTCACGTTAGGAATAGGAGGAGAACCTCATCCCAAGATGAGCAAAGTCAAAGGCCTCGTTAATCTAAGATGAGATGAGGGGAGAGGTCCTTCCAGCAGTCCTAATGTGCCCCTACGGTCATGTTAGGAATAGGAGGAGAACCTGATCCTAACGTGAGCAAAGTCGAAGCCCTCATTAATCTAAGACGAGATTAGGAGAGAGGCCCTTCCAATAGTCCTAATGCATCCCTACAACTACATTAGGAATAGAAGGAGAACCTCATCTGAATGTGAGCAAAATCGAAGGCCTCATTAATCTAAGATGAGATGAAGGAGAGAACCTTCCAGCAGTCCTAATGCACCCTTCAACCTCATTAATCTAAGATGAGATGAGGGGAGAGGCTCTTCAGCAGTCCCTAATGCACCCCTACGACCACGTTAGGAATAGGAGGAGAACCTCATCCTAACATGAGCAAAGTCGAAGATCTCGTTAACCTAAGACGAAATGAGGGGAGAGGCCCTTCCAATGGCCCTAATGTACCCCTACAGCTATGTTAGGAACAAAAGAAAAATCTCATCCTAATGTGAGCAAGGTCAAAGGCCTCGTTAATCTAAGATGAGATGAAAAAAGAGACCCTTCTAGCAGTCCTAATATGTCCCTATGGCCACGTTAGGAATAAGAGGAAAACCTCATCCTAACGTGAATGAAGCCGAAAGTCTCGTTAAACCAAGATAAGATGAGGGGAGAGATCCCATCAACAGCCCTAACGTATCCCTATGATCGTGTAAGGAATAGAAGAGAACCTCATCCTAACACGAGGAAGGCCAAGGCCTCATTAATCTAAAATGAAGGAAAGAAAAAAGCCATACCGATGACCCTTATACGTATCCCCCCTGTGACTACATCAAATATGAATGGGGGAGCCCCATCCAAGTTTGTGGAAGGGACCCCAACTCAGCATCCATAATAAGCATCTTATTAGAAGACAAAGCAAAGAAAAACGAGATAAAGAAAGCGGAGCCAATAACCAGCATCAAATCTATATAAGATAATAACGAAAAGGATACCATTTTATTGCAAATATTAAGTTCATTAGAAGCAAAATAAAGATCGGCAAGATCGATCATGTGAGAACACAAGTTTATTATAAGCAAAATAAAGGTCGGGAAGACTGATTACATGAAAAAAAAGAAGAAAAAAAGGCCAAAGTCCTAAGATGGACCGGACTCCTCAAATTTTGGGCTATCGACCCCAGCCATCACTAAGGCTTGCTTTAATCTAAGGATCTCCTCCTCAAGCTTTCTCTTTTTCTATAAGCCATCAATATATATTCTATTGATATGTCCGAATTTGCCTTCAAGCTCTCGCCGCTACTTCCTTAGGACTTCGGACTTGGCCTTCGCATCTTTAACAGCTTGGTCCTCATGAGTTAGCTCGAGTTTCAACCATTGAACCTCAGCTTTCTCCATCTTGACCGCTTTAGAGAGCTCGCCGACAGTCCTCTTCAAAGAGGCAATCTCCTCCAACTCACCACTCGAATTGGCCTGCTGACTACTATATAACCACCTCTGAAAGTAAGATGCTTCATCTCTGGCAGCCTGAAGCTCGCATTCAAGCCTGGATATCTTCTCTACCTAGGTTATTCTATGACTACCATGCCAGTTCTCGGAGTCTTGTAATTACCTCTGGAGCTTGGAGAACTTTTTAGACCAATCCCAATTGTACCGAGCCTTGTTGGTAGACCATGGCGAGTTCCCTTCCAGCAATTGAATTGTCTCTTTTGCCACCTTAAGATCAGCTTTGAGAGAGCTGATCTTTATCGTTAGTGCCCAAGATTTGTCATTGGCATTTTTTCTAAGCTAGATCAGCTCCTTCCCAAAATTGCCTTTTCTAATATTAAAGCTTATGGAATCCTTCATGTGTAGCTTGCGAAGGCGAGTGACCTCGATCGTTGCCTTCGAAGCATTCTTTCTAGACCTCTGAAGTTCGTCTTCCATCTTCTTCAACTTTTTCTTCAGGTGATGAATATTCCTCTTTAAACTTTTGATTATAGATTTCAGAGGGATAGATTATGGAGTGGCTCTGCATCATTTGAGATGACTGGCCTTGAGTGCGATCGTTGGAAGAATTCTAAATAACATTCACCACGATATAGGTGTAAAGGAAAGAAAATTTATTTTCATTTCTTAAAATGTTTGAGTACACCAAAAAAAAAGAAAGAAAATTACAAGTAATTATAGATTTTTAACCTCGATCGATTTAGCAGTAGGTGAGGTCGGTGCATTCCTTACAGCCTCGGGCTTGGCTGCAGGTCTTAGGGCTTCAGGGGTGGGTTCAGCAATAGGAGAGGTGGCCTTGACATTAGAAGGGCTGGCTTCTTCGCTAGGCTCATCCATCAGAAGGTTGAGATCTACCACCGAAAAGTTCTTCGCAACCCTCCCCATACAGATTCAAATCCCTCTAGAAAAGCCTTCTAGGCGAAGGCGATCTTGATGTCCTCCATAGCTTTGGAGGACTTAAAGGCCTTGATAGCCCGCTCCTTCTCGACACTGACCTTCTCTTTAGCCTTCTTCCTTTTATCCTCTGAGAGAGTTAAGGCTGCCCTTAGCTCCACGAAAACCTCCTCTTCTCTCCTCAACACCTCTTGAAGGTGATTGGCTTTCGCAGTTTGCTCCTCCGAGGTCATCTTCAAATGTTCGACCTTGGCTTGAACCCTTTCTATCTCTGCTTGAGCCTCATGGAGGGCCTTGGAGAACTCGACTTGGTGGAGATTGGCCGCCTTCGAATGGGCGAACAAGTAATGTCCCAACTGTAGGACACAAAAAAATTAAGTCAAAACTCTAAGAGTACATCCCGCACTTGATTAAGCTCGAAGGTATTAATTACCTAGAGGAAGGCAGTAAAGGACTTGTCAAATCTTTCAGCATCCTCCTTCCTAGTCATTTTATCAATAATGTGCAGGAGGATGCTACCCTTCATTAGGGATTGGATGACCTCCCAGTCATCTAAGGAAGCTCGCTCCTGATCGAAGCCTTCACCACTCAAGTTTCTGGCCATCCTCCTTACTCTTTTTTCGACAATGTTCTTTTCTTTCTTCTTTTTTTCAATGACCTCGCACTACTTAGGAGGTGCGGGGGCCACATCCTCTTAGGACAAGGTTAGAGTAGGTGCTGTCACATTAGCCTCTAGGATGGGTGCTGCCTAAATTAGTACTGCCGAAATCGGCTCATCAGTGCAAGCCTTCTTCGATGTTTTCCCAATGGAGCTGCCCTTTCTCTTGAGGGACTTGATCTTCTTGACTAGTGGTTCATTCTTCTAGGATCACCTCTATGAAAAGGAAAAAGAAAGGAGAAAGGAGTGGAGTCGGGACTAGGAGGAAAGACACGACGTGACTAATTGGCTAAGCAGAGCTATTTGTGGATTAAGCAAACTAAGCCCAAAGTTGAACAAGGTCTACTCATCCAAAAGCTTAGAGATTGGAGAGGCATTAAAGTTCTTCAATTTATCGATTAAGCTCTGATTTTTGCTCTCCAACCTAGGAGCTCAACGGACCGAGTCCCTTATCTCCCACCATAAAGAAAGTCCTAATTCTAGGAAGGGACATGAGACAAAAATAAACTTCTTCTTCCAGTTGTGAATGGAAGAAGGGGCATCCTTAAGCAATCCCATCTTTCCAAACTAGGAAGAAACATACCACCAATCCTTGGTGGTGGGATGATGTTTGAAGGTAAAAAAGGTGTGGAATAGAGAAATGGTAGGTCGGACACCTACCATGACACATAGAGAAAAAAATTCTATGATGAATCTAAAGAAATTTGGTGCCATTGTGGTAAAGAAGATGTTAAGAAACTTGAATAGACTAACTATAAAGGAAGGCAAGGGCAGCCTAATTCCCGCACAAGGGTTTCGAGGTATAGGCAAGTTTGGTTCAGAGGAGAGGTATAGGCTCGATCATTAGGACCGAAAAGTTCAAGCTCAAATTTGGAAGAAATTCCAAACTGGACTCTGACTAAGAAGAGATTGTCAAGCCAAAGTTTGCAAGAAATAGTGGTGGGCACAAACAGTGGTCAGGGTATATCTATGAGCTCAGTATCCCTAAGGGATGGGTCCATCAAAGCCAGATGAGACAAACTTTTAGAACAGGTCAACCAGGACTCTTCGATGGACATTCGGATCAAAGCAAACTTAGAAAAACCTCCCAAAAAATCAAGAAAAGTAAGGCACTAGACTTCTCCGAAGAAATCGTAAGGGCGAGATGCAGAAGATATAGTAACAATCCAAAAAGAAGTTTCAAGACTAACCTAGTGTGACTGAGAAGGGTGGAGAGATGATGACACCAAGTAGATCGAACGGAAAGGCACTTGGAACTAGGGAGGATGATAGGAGGAACCGGAGCTCTCAAGCGGATAGAAAGCTGGAGCTTGAGAAAGAAGAAACAGAGTCAAGCGAGGTGAAAAATAAAGAAGAGTAGAAATCCTTAAATAGCATGAGGAACCCCAAGACGATTATGACTATAGATCCCTCCTGATCGACCTTCGCATGATGCATGTCCCATTCATCATGGCAGGAGTTTGGAAATGGGTAGATCCTTAATGATGTTGTACCTTGGATAGATTTCTAACGAGAGCTTTGAAAAACATCTTTTTGGGTCGCCTCACATCTATGAGACTTCGGCACAGGCATTGTAGACTCTAAAATTTCCCATCCAACAAACGTGGGAAGCTAAAAAAAAAGAGAAAAAGAAACTTCGGCAGTCATGATTCTACTCCCTTCCTTCGAACTTTGAACTTGGGAGTGGGGAGACTTGTGTTGGGGATAAAACCACTTTTGCCGAAGTTCTGACGAATGTCTGATCTCCTGGTGACCTTGCCTAGTGGCGAGGGCCACGACCGGGCTCCGATCGGTAAAGGTAATTTGGTTCCTCCAACATAAATAGACGAACTCCTCCAGTCGCACTCCTTTCGGA
Source organism: Cocos nucifera (assembly GCA_006176705.1). NCBI lineage: Eukaryota > Viridiplantae > Streptophyta > Magnoliopsida > Arecales > Arecaceae > Cocos > Cocos nucifera. Next base: position 136,355 of record QRFJ01004471.1, read on the forward strand.
CGACCCTCTCCGACCGAGCAGAACGTCAGATGAACTTGAATAGTGAGAACAATCACTTGAACAATTGAAGCACTGAGGTTTCGCCCCCCGGGTAGTCAAGCCTGGCTAGCTTGGAAGCTGGCCGAACTTCTTTCCTATTGGATCTCTTTCAAATCGAGTATCGCTATTACCAACAAATCTCATCTCTAGAGCCTCCGACTGATAGAGCCTCCTCCAGAAAAACTTCTATACCTTATCTCAAACTCTTCCAGGACTTCTCCAACTATCGAACTCTTATCGGACTTCTCTAGCAGTCGAACTCCTACCAGACTTCTCCTTCCGTCGAACTTCTCCATCAATCAAATTCCTTCCAGACTTCCCCCTAGTTGTTTAAGGGGCTCCACTCGGGTGAGCTTCTTCTAGACTCTCTCAGTAGTCTCCCTTCCGTGCTCCTCCCAGCTACCCAAAAGAACCTCAGCACTTATTCTTGATATAGCAAATAACAGTCAAGGCATGGTCGATCTTGAGAACATCCGAACTTCTCTGGAACAATGATAACTATAAGCTCTTCACCACCTGCAGCTACTGCATTCAAACCTTAACTGTTAAGTCTCAACAGATTGGCACATCATGACTACGAATACCATCCTCCGTAATAAATCCCACGCAGCCCCGAACGACCCACCTCTAGGTGGTTATGGCTGTCGCCATCAGTTTGTTATAAGCTCTATCTATATAAGAGACCCTCCATATATACTTTCTTCCCTAAGCTCTTATTTTCTACCTAAAAATACTGCTAAAAACCTCTCTAAATACTCCATTCGATTGGCCGAAAGTGCTGACTTGATCGTCGGAGGGTCTTGCTAGAGCCACCACCCCCGACTCCAGCGAGACTTATTTTGCAGGTCACCGATGACAACCTCGTCTTCTCCGACTCCAGCCTCAAGTCCGATGTCAACTAGATTTTACACCAATGTTGGGGATAAACCCGCTTTTGCCGAAGTTCTAATGAATGTCTGATCTCCAGGTGACCCCGCCCAATGGCGATGGTCATGGCCAGGCTTTGACTGACAAAGGCAATCAGGTTCCTCCACCATAAATAGATGAACTCCTCCAATCGCACTCCTTCTGGATGATCCTCTCCGACCGAGTAGAACCTCAGATGAACTTGAACAGTGAGAGTAGTCGCTTGAGTAGTTGAAGCGCTGAGGTTTTGCCTCCTAAGTCGTCTAGCCTAGCTAGCTTGAAAGCTGGCCGAACTTCTTTTCTACCAGATCTCCTTCAAATTGAGTATCGCTATCACCATCAAATCTCATCTCAAGAGCCTCCAACTGATAAATCCTCTTCTGGACAAACTCTATACCTTATCTCGAACTCCTCCAAAACTTCTCCAACTATTGAACTTTTTTTGAACTTCTCCAGTAGTTGAACTCCTATCGGACTTCTCCTTCCGTCGAACTCCTACCGGACTTCTCCTTCTGTTGAACTTTTTCATCAACTAAATTCCTTCGGCACTCTCCCCAGTTGTTGAAGGGGCTCCACCCGGGTGAGCTTCCTCTAGACTCTCTCAGTAGGCTCCCTTTCATGCCCCTCCCAGCTACCTGGAAGAACCTCGGCACTTACTCTTGATATAGCAAATAACAGTCAAGGCATGGTCAGTCTTGAGAACACCCAAACTCCTCCAGAATAATGGTAACTATGAGCTCTTCACCGCCTGTAGCTGCTCCATCAGAACCTCAGCTGTTAAGTCCAAATAGACTGGCACATCATGATAATGGATACCATCCTCTGTAACAAACTCCATGTGGCCCCGAACGGCTCACTACTAGGTGGTTATGGCTATCACCATCAGTTTGTTATGGGCTTCATCTATATAAGAGGCCCTCCAGATACACTTTCTTCCCTAAGCTCTTATCTTCTACCTAAAAAATTTGCTAAAAATCTCTCTGAATACTCTATTTCTGTTGGCCAAAAGTGCTAACTTGATCATCGAAGGGTCTTGCTGGAGCCACCACCTCTGACTCTGGCGAGACTTGTTTTATAGGTCACCGACAACAACTTCATATTCTCCAACTCCAGCCTTAGGTTTGGCGTCAACTAGATTTCGCACCAATAGATTGGCACTAGAGGAAGGGTATCTCATTGTCTGTTGAACCCTTATTTTTAAAGAAGTATTCAGTGAAAGTTCTTCTTCTTCTTCTCCTTCAAAGCATTTCTTCTTCAATTATGCTTGGAAAGATGCCATCCTAGAAAGCTTCAACTCGACAGTCAACCACCTTTGTAGCCAAATCTCATTTAGATCTGCTCGCCCCTATTTCATCTTTGGTACCTCAAACTCCATCGGTAGCGATGGTGGATGCAGAATAATTCAACCTGCTGGTCTAGTAGGTCAGGAGCCTCACTGAAGTAGTGTAGGCCATGAAGTAGTAGCCTCTAGCATCGACCTGATCGGAGCGGTTCTCACTGGAACCCCTGGATCTAATTTGGGGGTGACCAACTTGGGCGAGTCAGCTAGTAATGTCCGAAAAAGAAAAGCAAAAGGCGGAGAGCCCTTGCTCTGATCATGATTCAACTCCTAGGGGTATTTTTCCCCCATTCTGCCATAAGACTTGGGAGGTCTGCAACCATGAGGACCTCCTAGACTAAAAATTATAGGAGATGAGTTGATGGATCAAGAAACTTCGCCACGCTCTCCCTCTCATGGCAATGATATCTGCACCGACCCTCTTTTTTTCCAGTAGGTCATGCAGGAGTCGATCCTGTCAAACTTAAAGCTCCCTCAATTCGAGAGCTATGATAGGACCACTGATCCGATTGACCATCGGAGGCCTTCTGGACAATGATGCTATTTTAGGATGCATTGGATGCCATTCTGTGTTGAGCTTTTTCTTATACTTTAAAGAAAGTAGTGAAAAACTGGTACTCAATGCTGAAATTAGGTACGATCTTCTTCTTTGGCCAAATGAGCCATCAGTTTGTAGCTTATTTTATTAGTAGCCGATGCCCAAGATGAGGCTTAGACTCCCTCATCAACATCAAGCAGCAGGAAAGAAAGACCATCTGAGTTTATGTCAACCGCTTCAACACCGCTGCACTAGAGGTCCAAAATTTGGATTGGTTGGTTGCCATGGCCATGCTTAAGGACGGCCTCCAGAAGAATTATTTACTATTCCTTCTAAAGAAAAAGTACCTCCAAACTTATTGATTTGCTAGCTTGGGCTGAAGGTTATGCTCGAGTTGAGCAGGCCTTCAAACTAAAGGATGAGAAAGCCATGAGAGAGCAACAGATGGGCGAATCTAGAAAGTCCATAGTTGAAGAAATGCCAAATCAAGTTTGGCCATGATTATGGACTCCCCATGAGCACAGGCGAGCCCAAACTCCCCCTCGAGCTTGTCATCAAAGAAGATCTGACAGAAGGGCACAATGGAGCTCTCTCCTTAGAAGGTTCCACAACTACACCCTCCTCAACGTTCCAAAAATCTAGGTTCTGATGAAGATCAAGGAGCAATTGCCAAGGTCAGAGAGGATGTGCACTCACCATGGCAAGTGCAATCCCAACAAGTACTTCCTCTACCATCATGATCACATTCACGATACTGAAGGATGCATTCAACTCTAAGATGAGATCGAGGAGCTCATCAAATGGGGTAGGCTCGATCGATTCCTATGATGTCGGCCTAAAGGATGGAAGGATCGATCGAGGGCCCCTCCATCACTAGAACCATCAAGGAGGGAGGAGCAGCAAGGAGATCGACCCCCGCTTGGCATCATCAACTCCATCTTTTGGGAACTTCGATGAGAGGAGGCCAGCAGGTTAGTAGAGCCTACGAAGAGGCGGAGGACTGAGGAGCCCATAGCTTTTACTAATGAAGATGCCCAAGAAGTTCAGTTTTCGCACAATGATACAGTTGTAATCTCTTTAAACATTACTGACTATGATGTACGCTACATTTTAGTAGATAATGGAAGCTCTGCCATTGTCTTATTTTATGATGCTTTCTCCAAAATGTCTATACCTAATAACTACCTGGAGCCTATGAACTCTCCATTGGTGGGCTTCACTGGCAATGCGGTGCCAGTTGAAGGAATAATAACTCTAACTGTGACTGTAGGACAATACCCAAAATGAGCCAAGACATAGGTCAACTTTCTGGTAATGAAGGCCCCATCAGCCTACAACACAATTTCGACCGACCAGGCCTAAATACACTCTAGGTTGTGGTGTTGACCTACTACTTGAAAGTGAAGTTTCCACAAGCTGTGGAATCAAGAAGATCAAGGAAGATCAGGCTTTGGTAAGGCACTGTTACTCCATCATCTTGCCAAAGGGAAGATATCCTAACCCTTGCCCAGTTAATGGGCTGGATGTCCATAGCAGCCTTACTGAGGAGTGGGGAGAGCCCATGGAAGATCTTGTAACCATCCCTCTGAATGATAGAAGCATGAAGCATACAATGCATATTGGCTCCAACTTAGGAGATGAAGTCCGAGAGCAGCTCATTGCCTTCTTGCGGAAGAATGCTGATGACTTCGTTTGGATCCTAGTAGACATTCCAGAAATTGATGCCGAAGTCATGGAACATTGATTGGCCATCGATCCTAAGTACAAACCAGTGAAAGAGAAAATCTGGGGTCATGCACAGAAAAGGCAGAAGGCCATAACGGAGGAAGTGGATAAGCTCCTCAAAGTCGGATTCATCTAAGAAGTCCACTATCCAAGTTGGGTCTCTAACGTGGTCCTAGTCAAGAAGGCCAAGGGCAAGTGGAGAATATATATCAACTTCAAGAAGCTGAACAAGGCCTGCCCAAAGGATAGCTATCCCCTACCCAGGATTGATTAGCTGGTGGATGCAACCTCAGACCATGAGCTCCTCACCTTCATGGATGCCTTCTCCAGCTATAATCAAATCCAAATGGCACTAGAGGATGAGGAGAAAACTACTTTTATTACTGATCATGGTCTTTATTATTATAGGGTCATGCCTTTTGGGCTTAAAAATGCAGGTGTAATCTATCAATTCTTGATCAATAAGATCTTCAAGAAGCAAATCGACCGCAATATGAAAGTCTACGTGGATGATATGCTTGTCAAGAGCCGAACCTTATCCAATCACATTGCCAACCTTGAAGAGATCTTCAACATCCTTTGAAGATACAAGATGAAGCTGAACCTGATTAAATGCACCTTTGGAGTGATCTCAGAAAAATTTTTAGGGTTCATGATCTCAAAACGAGGGATAGAAGCTAATCCTAAGAAGATCCAGGCCATCCAGAAGATGACAGCCCTAAAATTAATAAAGAAAGTCTAGTGCTTGACCAGGGATGTGGCATCCTTAAATTGCTTTATCTCAAAGTCAGTCGAGCGGTGTATGCTCTTCTTCAGATCCTTAAGCAACCAAAGAACTTCTACTGGATGGCAAAGTGCCAACAGGCATTTGAAAAACTCAAGAGCTACCTCTACTTGCCCCCACTGTTGGCAAAGCCCGAGCTTGAAGAAGAATTATTCCTCTACCTGGTGGTCTCTCCTACAGGCCTGGTAGTGGTCGTGGTCAAGGAAGAGACAAAAGTGCAACGATCGATCTACTACATGAGCCGAGTCTTGAGAGATGCAGAGACCAGGTATACTGAATTAGAAAAATTAACTTATGCTCTTCTGATTGCAGCCAAGAGACTTCGGCCCTACTTTTAGGGGCATACCATAACACTCCTCATTGATCAACCAATCAAGATAGTTATTCATCGAATAGATGCCTTTGGGAGAATAGCAAAGTGGGCTGTTGAGCTAACAAAGTTCGACATCAACTATCAACCTCAGCCATCAATCAAAGCTCAGACATTGGTTGATTTTATAGTCGAATGCATGATCCTAGATGATGCTGAACCTGAGTGGAATGAGACCAGCATTCGATGGTTGTAGTAGAGCTTCCCCAAAGAAAGAGTAGACCTTCTCAAAGGTTTCTAGGCTTTGTATGTGGATGGCTCTTCCAATGCTTTTGGTGTAGTTGCGGGACTATTCCTGGTCAATACCGAAGGGGTCATCATCGAGTATGTACTATGCTTTGAGTTTCTTGCAACAAATAATGGGATAGAATATGAAGCTTTGATAGCAGGGTTGAAGATAGCAAAGGAACTAGAGGCAGATCGACTCCAAGCTCATAGGGATTTACAGTTGGTAGTGGGACAAGTCAATGGCAGCTATGAAGCTTGGAAGGAAAGTATGATAAAGTATCTTGAAAAAGTAAAGAGCCTAACCTCAGTGTTCAACAGCTTCAGCATTCAGCAAATTTCAAAGGCAGAGAATACTAGAGCCGACCTCCTATCCAAGTTAGCCACACTTGCTTCCAACGAACTTCTCAAAGAAGTATACTTTGAAGTGTTGAAATGTCTGAGTATGGAAGAGCCATAGTCTACAATGCAGATCAACCATGAGACCTATTGGTCACTTATCTCAAAGATGGGACACTTTCCTATGATTCGAAAGAAGCTCAAAAGCTGAGAAACCAAGCCTCCCAATATATTTTGTATGTGGGTAAGCTGTACAAGAGATTGTACCCCTTGCCACTCTTGAAATATCTTCAACCTTTTGAAGCTGACTTTGCACTGTGAAAAGTGCATGAAAAAATCTATGGGAGCCATCTGGGTGCTAGATCCCTATCTCATAAGCTGCTTCGACAAGGATATTATTGGCTGACTATGCATCATGATTGTTTTGAATATGTTAAAAGGTGTGACTGCTGTCAGAGGAATACAAATATACAAAGGCAACTAGCCTCCAAGCTTACACCCTTAAGTGCCCCTTGGCCATTTGCATAATGGGGGATAGATATACTTGGCCCTTTCCCGATGGCATCCGGACAATAGAAGTTTCTCTTAGTTGTGAACGACTACTTCACCAAATGGGTCAGGACCAAGCCCCTAGCAAAAATTACTGAAGCTAAAGTACAAGACTTTATTTGAAAGTTGATTATTTGTAGGTTTGGCCTGCCCCAAACCCTTGTAACAGATAATGGGCAATAGTTTACCAGGATAAAGTTTATGGAGTTCTGCAAGGATTTAAACATCTTCCATAATTTCACATTAGTGGCCCATCTACAAGCAAATGATGAGGTAGAGGTGACCAACAAAACCTTATTGCAGGATATTAAGGTAAGGCTTGAAAGAGCAAGGAAAACTTGGATGGACGAACTCTATCATATACTCTGGACGTACCGAACTACTCAAAGACTATCAACTAGAGAAACATCATTCGTCTTGACCTTCGAATTGGAGGCTGTTATTCCAATCGAGCTCAAACTCCCATCAGTACAAGTTGTGGCCTTCAATGAGCAACGTAATTCACAGGATCTCAGAGCTAACCTCGACCTACTGGAGGAAAAATGAGAAGAGGCCAAAATTTGGATGGCCATGTACAAGCGAAGGGTGGCCCGATACTATAACTCCGAAGTCAAAGATAAAGTATTCAGAGTGGGGGACTTAGTGCTTCGGTGAGCAACCATTTCTCAGCCTCAAAACCATGGGAAGCTCACCGTAAATTAGGAAGGACCCTAAAAGGTCCAGAAAGTTGTCCAACCCAGGACATATTATCTGAAGAAGCTCGAAGGAATCGATCTATTCCGATCGTGGAACTCAAAAAACCTACGGATGTATTATCGATGACTTGGTCGCAATAAAATCTCTCTACTTTAACTTTTTGATCCTTGTTACAAATCTATAATGGTGAAAAATGACTTCTCGAACTTAACCATACAATGAAGATGGTCACGTTAGGAATGAGAGGAGAACCTCGTCCTAACATAAGCAAAGTCGAAGACCTCGTTAACCTAAGACGAGATGAGTGGAGAGGCCCTTCCAGTGGCTCAATGCATCCCTACGGTCATGTTAGAAATAGGAGAAAAACCTCATCCTAATGTGAGCAAAGATGAAGGCCTCGTTAATCTAAGATGAGATGAGGGAAGAGGCCCTTCTAGCGGTCCTAATGTGTCTCTATGACCACGTTAGGAATAAGAGGAGAATCTCATCCTAACGTGAGCAAAGTCGAAGACCTCGTTAATCTAAGACAAGATAAGGGGAGAGGCCCTTCTAGTGACCCTAATGCATCCCTATGGCCACATTAGGAATAAGAGAAAAATCTCGTCATAACATAAGCAAGGTTGAAGGCCTCATTAATCTAAGATGAGATGAGGGGAGAGGCCTTTCCAATTATCTTAATGCATCCCTACGGCCACGTTAGGAACAGAAGGAGAACCTCATCCTAACATGAGTAAAGCCGAAGACCTTACTAATCTAAGATGAGGTGAGAGGAGAGGCCTTTCCAGCGGTCCTAATGCACCCCTACGGCTACGTTAGGAACAAGAGGAGAACTCATCCTAACGTAAGCAAAGTCGAAAGCCTCAATTAACCTAAGATAAGATAAGGGGAGAGGCCCTTCCAGCGATCCTAATGCGCCCCTATGGCTACGTTAGGAATAGGAGAAAAATCTCATCCTAACATGAGCAAGGCCGAAGGCTTCATTAATCTAAGATGAGATGAAAGGGGAGGCCCTTCCAGCGGCCCTAATATGTCCCTACGGCCATGTTAGAAACAGGAGGAGAACCTCATCCTAACGTGAATGAAGTCGAAAGCCTCATTAAGCCAAGAAAAGATGAGGGGAGAGATCCCGTCAATGGCCCTAACATATCCCTATGATCATGCAAGAAATAGAAGAGAACCTCATCCTAACATGAGGAAGGCCAAGGCCTCATTAATCTAAAATGAAGAAAAGGGAAAAGCCATACCGTCGATCCTTATACGTATCCCTCCTGTAGCTACATCAAATATGAATGGGGGAGCCCCGCCCAAGTTTATGGAAGGGATCCCAGCTCGGCATCCATAATAAGCATATCATTAAAAGACAAAGCAAAGAAAAACGAGATAAAGAAAGCGGAGCCATTAACCAGCATCAGATCCGTATAAGATAATAATGAAAAGGATACCATTTTATTGCAAATATTAAGTTCATTACAAGTAAGATAAAGGTCGGCAAGATCGATCACACGAGAATACAAGTTCATTACAAGCAAAATAAAGGTTGGAAAGATTGATTACATGAAAAGAAAGAAGAAGGAAAAAAGGCCAAAGTCCTAAGATGTACCGAACTCCTCAGATTTTAGGTTGTCAGCCCCAGCCATCACCAGGACTTGCTTTAATCTAAGGATCTTTTCCTCAAGCTCTCTCTTTTTGTATTAGCCCTCAATGTACATTCTGTTGATGTTTTTGAATTTGCCTTCAACCTCTCGCCGCTGCTTTCTTAGGACTTCGGACTTGGCCTTCGCATCTTTAACAGCTTGGTGCTCATGAGTTAGCTCGAGTTTCAGCTGTTGAACCTTGACCTTCTCTATCCCGACCGTTATAGAGAGCTCGTCAACAGTCCTCTTCAAAGAGGCAATCTCCTCCAACTCACCACTCGAACTGGCCTACTGACTACTGTATAACCGCCTCTGGAAGTAAGATGCTTTATCTCTGACGGCCTTAAGCTCGCATTCAAGCCTGAACATCTTCTCTACCCAGGTTATTCTATGACTATTATGCTATCTCTTGGTGTCTTGTAACTATCTCTGGAGATTGAAGAACTTCTTGAACCAATCCCAATCGTACCGAGCCTTGTCGATAGACCATGGCGAGTTCCCTTCCAGTAATTGAATTTTCACTTTTGCCGCCTTAAGATCGGCTTTGAGAGAGCTGATCTTTACTATTAGTGCCCAAGATTTATCACTAGCATTTCTCTTAAGCTTGGCCAGCTCCTTCTCAAACTTGCCTTTTCTAATATTGAAGCTCATGGAATCCTTCATGTGTAGCTTGTGAATGCGAGTGACCTCAATTATCTGAAGGAAAATCCTATTTTTCGATATAGGATCATTCAGATCTGATTGAATCTGAAGGAATATTTTAAATTTTTTTTCTACAATCTTAATCAGATTTGAGACATCTCAAATTTAATCCTAAAGAGTTGATATTAAGATTAAAAATAAAACTAAATCTAATTAATTTCATACCTTATATTTTGGATAATCAGATTATCTTGTGATGATCCTGATTTATCCTGAGGTTCTAGAAGAAGCCACGCACATGCATGACCTCTATCGATATCTACTTGGATAGGATCTGGATGTCTTTTTCTCATAAATCTTTCTCTAAATATCAGATCTAAATCTGATCTAGAAGTCTTTCAAAAGAATTTCTAAAAGCAGCATGTCCATCTCACGAACGCCATCGCGTAGATGCTAAACTCTTCACAAATTTGATTGGATCTTCTTCTCAAATTTATTTTCAACCTTTGGCACTTAGAAGAAGGGGAGAGAAAGGATTAGAGAGAGTGTGGAAGAAGGAAGGGGCGATGGCCTTTGGATATCAAAATTATTTTTTTTGTGAAGAGCCTTGGCGCAAGGGTTCTTATACAAAAGCATAGCATCAAGTTAGAGTCCCTCTTTGACCAAAATCCTCATTTATTTGACTATTGGGACTTCTAGACCTGATCTCCATGAAAAATCCCAAATTTCATCAGATTTTGATGCCAAAAATCAATCTAGAAGGTGGTGGCATGAGTAGATAAGGAAGAGTCCACTGTGCCTAGGACTCTTCCCTTAAGAGTTTAATCCAAATAAAACTCTATCAAAACTTAGTATAGATAACTCCAAAAATCATGAAATTTGGTACACCTAACATATAACTCGTGCCCTATCATATATCCAAAAATTAGATTAACATAATTTCCAAAGAATTTTCTAGTAGCCTCTAATCAGGTGACCCTCAATTCTCTCAAACAGGTCAACTTTTGACCCTAGTCCATTTGCATTATGAATAGATTTAATTTCTACAATTAATCTGACCTAGACTTATTACAGTCAGATAAAAATAAATCATTCAAAATATAAGAATGAGTTAAATCAAATTTAACTCAGTTAGGATGAATTAGAAAGATTACAGAAAGAGAAAGTCAGGCTCAATCATGTGCTAGCACGATTACCTTGAACCTGATTGGATCTAATCCAAATCAATCGAATTGGGTTAGCTCAATTGATGACATCTAGACCCAAACCCTTATTTCTGTGATCCATTTAGGTTCAATTCTGAATGATAATGAGACATGTCATGATCTCCATCAATGACATCATCGAAACACCTTTTGATGGAGCAGAACTTTTCTGATTCAAATAATTAGAATGATTGATCATCAAAATCATTCTAATTGCTCCCAAAATCTACCAATGATACCTAGCAGTATATGGTGGCAACCCATCAGAACTAAAAATGAACCTATCGGTGCAGTCACCAATGTGATTGGGTTCTTCTATCTTGAGCCCCAACAAGATTAGGGTTAAGGTGAACTCGTCAAACCCAATGTCCGTCATATGAATTAATCATTCGATTCAATCTAATGTGAAATCCTAATAGAAACTCTTTCTTTCATTTTTACTCTACCATGGCCATAGACTTAAGGACTCAATCTCATGATTATCATAGGGCTACTCCTCATCTATCGAGGTAGATAGATCTCCTATTAGTGCAATCCAATTTCTACAATGAACATGCTATAGCCAACATACACCTCAAAATTCTAAATGGCTAGGAGACCGAGTTATGGTATAGTCAATCTATAACATCCTTAAGTTGAACTATCGATGTACCTCATATCAGAAAACCAAACACACCACTACAGCATCAAGCCAGCCATCGACGAGAAGATATACTTTCTTATGACTGCTCGAGGTGGTCATGCTCAGTGCCCTTGTTCTCTAACGAGTACCTATACTCTCGCTCTAGTATCTCCATACCATAGACTCAAGACACATCTATCCTAAGAAAGGGATCGTACACCAACCTTCCAGATCAATCACCATTCTCATGATGATCCTACGATCGGGAGCTATTTATGAGTTACTTATGAAAATTCATGTCTCAAATTTTTAACACTTGAAAATATGAATTGTCATTACCATTAACTCAAAGGATGTATCACAGATACTTTAAATACACACTATGATAGAAAATAATTCTTTTATTAATTTATAGTCAAAATTATAAAATTATCCTTAGTAGTGTATTATAAGTGTTTAGCTAATCTGGCTTCTAAGGCACATATCTAACAAACTCCTGTTAGATATATGTGCCTTAGAAGCCAGAATTGGCTGACACTTGTAATACACTTCTAAGGGCAAAATTATAATTTTGACTATAATAAATAAAATGGATTATTTTCTATCACATATGTGTATTTAGTGTCTGTGATACATCCTTTGAGTTAATGGTAATGATAATTCATATTTGCAAGAGTTGAAAATTTAAGACATGAATAATCATTGTTAACTCATAAAATGCTCCCGACCATAGGACCATCACGAGGATGGTGATTGATCCGAAAGGTTGGTGTACAATTGCTTCTCTTTAGTAGATAAGTCTTGAGTCTACGGTGTGGAGACATCGGAGCGAGAGTACAGGTACTCGTTAGAGAACGAGGGCACTGAGCGTGACCACCTCGAGTAGTCATTAGGGAGTCTACCTTCTCGTCAATGACTGACTCGATGCTGCAGTAGTGTGTCTAGTTCTTTGACCTGAGGTGCATCGGTAGTTCACCTTGAGGGTGTTGTAGTTTGACTACACCATTACTCGATCTCCTAGCCATATGGAACCCTGAGGTGTATGTTGGCTATAGCATGTTCATTGTAGGAACTGGATAGCATCAAGATGGAATCTATCTACCTCGGTGGTAGAGGAGTAGCCCTATGATGATCATGAGAATCAAGTCCAGAAGCCCATGGCCATGGTAGAGTGAAATAATAGAAAGAGTTTCTATTTAGATTTTCACATCGGACTCGAATTGAATGATTACATCATATGACAGAAACTAGGGTTTGACAAGTTTACCTTAACCCTAATCTGATCAGGGCTCAAGATAGAAGAACTTAATCACATAGGTAGCTGCACCAAGAGGTTCACATTCAGCTCTGATGGGTTGCCACCATATACTGCTAGGTGTCACTGGTGGATTTTGGGAGCAATTAGAATGATTTAGATGATCGATCATTCTAGCTGT